>JAGKTI010000452.1:84124-102870 GCA_018397915.1 Birgus latro
TATATGGTAGGATACTTATTGACAGAGTTAGGGAAATTACTGAGGAATTAGTTGGAGAAGAACAAGGAGGTTTTAGGAAGGGAAGAGGTTGTGTAGACCAGATATTCATTCTTAGATCCTTAGTGGAAAAGTTTCTAGAGAAGGGCAAGAAGTTGTATGCAGCCTTCATGGATCTGGAGAAAGCATATGACAGGGTGGATAGACAAGGTTTGTGGAAGGTATTAAGAATATATGGAGTGGATGGGAAGTTGTTGAAGGCAGTGAAGAGTATGTATGAGGGTGCTAAGGCTGCAGTGCGTGTGGATGGCAAACTGAATGAATCTTTCCATTTGAAGGTTGGATTGAAACATGGATGTGTCACGTCTCCATGGTTGTTCAATCTGTATATGGATGGGGTTATAAAAGAGATACAAGGTCGGACAGTGGATGTTGGAGTGGCCCTAGTGAGAGAGGGCAGTGTGTGGAAACTCCCTGTACTGTTGTTTGCAGATGATACTGTGTTGTTGAGTGAAGACGAAGGGGAGCTGCAAGGCTTGGTAGATGAGTTTGGGAGAGTGTGTAAGAAACGGAATCTAAAGGTGAATGTGGGGAAGAGTAAAGTGATGGTCTTCGAGAGAAGTGAAGCCAGTGAGTGTACAGTGAGATTGGATGGGAAGGATATGGAGAATGTGAGTGAATTTAAGTACTTGGGCAGTGTGATGAGTAAGGATGGTAGTCTGGAGGGTGAAGTGCTCGAAAGGGTACAGCAGGGAAGGAAGGTTGCTGGTTCGTTGAAAGCAGTGATAANAGGTTGTGTAGACCAGATATTCATTCTTAGATCCTTAGTGGAAAAGTTTCTAGAGAAGGGCAAGAAGTTGTATGCAGCCTTCATGGATCTGGAGAAAGCATATGACAGGGTGGATAGACAAGGTTTGTGGAAGGTATTAAGAATATATGGAGTGGATGGGAAGTTGTTGAAGGCAGTGAAGAGTATGTATGAGGGTGCTAAGGCTGCAGTGCGTGTGGATGGCAAACTGAGTGAATCTTTCCATTTGAAGGTTGGATTGAAACAAGGATGTGTCATGTCTCCATGGTTGTTCAATCTGTATATGGATGGGGTTATAAAAGAGATACAAGGTCGGGCAGTGGATGTTGGAGTGGCCCTAGTGAGAGAGGGCAGTGTGTGGAAACTCCCTGTACTGTTGTTTGCAGATGATACTGTGTTGTTGAGTGAAGACGAAGGGGAGCTGCAAGGCTTGGTGGATGAGTTTGGGAGTGTGTGTAAGAAACGGAATCTAAAGGTGAATGTGGGGAAGAGTAAAGTGATGGTCTTCGAGAGAAGTGAAGCCAGTGAGTGTACAGTGAGATTGGATGGGAAGAATATGGAGAATGTGAGTGAATTTAAGTACTTGGGCAGTGTGATGAGTAAGGATGGTAGTCTGGAGGGTGAAGTGCTCGAAAGGGTACAGCAGGGAAGGTAGGTTGCTGGTTCGTTGAAAGCAGTGATAAGAAACAGGGAGGTGAGCATGGAAGTGAAAAAGTTGTTACATGACAGTATTGTGATACCAACTCTGACATATGGAAGTGAAGCTTGGAGAAGTCAAGAGTGAGAGCAGTGGAAATGAGTTATTTGAGAGGAGCATGTGGAGTCACATGGAGAGACAGACTAACAAATGAGGAAGTGAAGGAACGTTGTGGTGTGGTTGAGGACATGATGGGAAGCGTTAGGAGAAACACGTTAAGGTGGTTTGGGCATGTGGAGAGGATGGAGAGTGAAAGATTGACGAGGAGAGTGTATGTGAGTGAGGTGGAGGGGGCGAGAGGAAGGGGGAGGCCGATGACGAGATGGAGGGATGGAGTGGAGAGGTATATGAGAGAGGGGGGTGTGAGTTGGGAGCGTGGTAGTGAAATGGCAGGGGACAGAGTGACATGGAGGCGATTTGTTTATGGCCACCCCGTTCGGGATTGAGGCCTCTGGCAATAGATAGATAGATCCCCGAAGGGCTAAGGCGTTGCCCCTGGGTAGAGGACTTTTGTATTGTAGCGTGTAGCATTTTATGACCGGATGCCCTTCCTGATGTCTACCAATGACCCTTGGGTGGATTCGATCCTCCGACCCTCCGGTCAGAGCGGAGCGCTCTAGCCCACTGAGCCACGGCTGTCCACTAGAGCACTACCATTCTCATCCACCTCTGCATGCACACCCCACTTACCAACTACCCCATCCACCATCGCATTCTCTGCTTTTCCATTCATATCTCCAACAAGAAACACACTCTGATTCTTTTCAAACTTTTCCATGCACGCTTCCACATTTGTCCAGAACTCTTCTTTCACTCTGCTTGCACGATCTTGAGTCGGCACATAAACACATACAATTGCCCACATTTGTAGTTCAACTTTCAGTCTTACCTACACAATCCTTGAGGCAACTGATCCATACTCTCTTATATTCTCCTTTCATCTCTTGCACCTAACGATACATACTCCTTTTGCCCTCTCATCCTCACCCACTCCCATGCATATGCCATCTATACTCCCTTTCTCCCACACTCACCTATCCATTTAGTTTTAGATAATCCACATACAACCTTTTTTGTACCCTCATGCACCTGGACAATCTCTCTCTCTCTGTTTCACCTCATCATTTTCACCCTTTACATTCCATGTTGCAGTCCGTACCGTGCCCTTTGTTCGGTCCTTAGTCTTCATCTGTTGGTCAGTCCTGATCCTAGACTTCTTGTTCATATTTTTAGTTGTTTCCCAAGGAGGGGTACTAACCCTTTCGCCAATCTACTTGTTGTCACGTAGGGAACACATGTTACTTGGTTATAAGGTTACCACCCAGTGTTGTAAATGATTTCCCAGTTTGCAGGATATCATTTGATGTGCCACTCACTGTAGAGCTACCCTAACAACAGAGTACCGCTACACTAAGTGGGTGGATGGTGGGTGCCCACCACCTACCACCATATAATATTTGTAAATATTTGATTCTTGAAAAATAAGCCCTACATTTAAGTGGATAAGTGATTTTTTTTTTTTTAATTTATTTATTTATTTCTTGCTGATACTGCCCATGCCAAGGCCACATCCAATTCACACTGGCTATCAGCCATTACCTTCCTAACAATGTCACCAATGACTGCATTTTGACGCTCACAGACTGCGTTGCTCCAAGGACTCTCTGCAGACGTTGTCAAGATCTTGATATTGAAGGCCTCTCCCAATGCTCGCATTTCCGCATTATTGAAATCACAGCCATTGTCTGTAAGAATTTTTCTAGGTGTGCCAAACACAACATTCCAGCTCCGAAATATTCCTTTGATAATGGTGGGCGCACACTTATCTGCGATTACTATTGCATTACAATACCTGGTCGCCAAATCAACAAGAACTAGGAAATAATGCTTTCCCCAAGCTTTTAAATCCATGGCTATGGCTTCATTAAACTTAGACGCCATGGGCAAACTGACTACGGGTCGGGGCTTGGCTTTCTTAAATCTGCAACAGACTGTACAAGCATCAGATACAGCCTTGACAGCCTGTTCCAGTTTTGAACTTTTAATTCCCGCATCTGTGATCAGTTTAATTAATTTTGCCGATGTAGGGTGTCCAAATTGCCTGTGAAGCTTCAAAGCGGTTTTTTTCTACGTCACCCCCACGAGTTGCCAACATGATTGTTTCACAGAATTTACGATCTAGTCATAAGGAAATTGGAAGTAAGTAATGGCCTGAAGATGAGGACTTTAAATCAATGATAGTTCCACAAATTTTGACCTGGTCAGTTCCAAGGTTAATCAACATTTTTGCCTTTTTCATGGAACGTCTACTCAACAGCAAGGGAATATTGCAGTCCACAACATCAGTCACGATGGTTGCACCCATGTTTCCAACGTAGCAGGGCAGAGTAACACATTTGAGGGAAGAAACTCTGACACCATCAGCAAAGGTAAACACTGAGGATGACACTTCTTCTCTTACAGCATCACGTTCATAATCAGTGAGCTCACTTAGATTGCAGTTGATCCATTCAACGCCACATACAGTTGTAGAACACCCTGTGTCTAAAAGAGCACATCCCTTAGATTCTTCTACTAGAGTCTGTGACTTACCTCTACTAGCGGCATCATCCTCATAGCCCATAAACATCGACAGATGCACTGTTTCAGAATTCTCTTCTCGGCTGCCGTCGTTTTCGTATGCATCCGGACAGTCATGTGCCCAATGAAATCTAGAATCACATACGAAACACTTCGATACCTTTCCGTCAGGCCCAAGTGGGTTCTGCCTCCTGCCGGTGGATGAGCGTTGGGGAATTCTAGCAGATACAGTTGAAAATCGGCCACTACCCCGACGTCGATCACGTTTTGCACCACCCCGGAACATTCTCCGTCCTCGTCGAGTACCTCTAGCATAAAGCGTTTCGTCACCCTGAACTTCGTCACTCCAAAATACTGGTTCGTCTTTCACCTCCCTGGCAGACACCGATGCCTCATTCTGCCTGCCAATTTCACCAGCAAAAATACGATTCAGGGCAGATTTCATATTTTCGTATGTCACCTCAGTTATCGTGGACATCACTAGTTGTCGTTCACTGTCTGAAAGTTTGCATGCAGCTAAGAGCATAAAAGCCATCACGGAATTTGGCAGTTCCATGTCCTGCTTGGTAAATTTAAAGTAAACATGCTCAAATTCTGTCACGAACTCCCGAATGTTCATATCACTGGCTCTTCTGAAGTTATTCAGCTCAAAAAACGCTGCAAACTGTCGACGTCCTTTTTCCACGTGAAACAAACTGTCTAATTTTTTCAGCAGGGTCTGAATACCATCCTTCTGCTTCAGAACATCTGTTTCAATCTGCGAAGACACCACCCTCGCCCTCCCAGACAATGACAGATGAATAGCTAACGCTTGTTTTTCTGCAGTTAGGTCCGTCAGTTCGCACCAAATGCCAATATCCTTTTTCCAGCTCTCATATGTGGAATAATTTCCCAGTTTTGGAGGCCACTTGGTCGAACACGACGCCATTCTCGAACTACGCTCTGCTACCAGTGTTGGAACTAGACAGCCACACTCACCGGCGTCACGACGTGAACTGGCAAGGCTCCCGGTTGCATACCACAGGAACCTTCCGATGACGTCATCACTCGTGACTTAGATGTGTGCGTGCGCACACACACTAACACCCATCATAGGGCAGGGTGAGGTACTTTAGCAGGGTACTTAAGCTCTTTCATTACTTGCATTCTTATTCACCAACATACTTCCTGTTACAGCAACCCGTGTTTTACAGCAACCCGTGTTTTACTTTTATCTTCATTTAATTCAGACCAAATGTTAGAGTAATTCACAGAACTCTGAATAAGCCTATAAAGACTTCATTTATGGTGAACATTTCTCCATACAATCGGTTTGATATATTCCACCTCTCACCAATCATTACCGGCATCACTTTTCTCCCCGTAACTCTTTCACTGACCTTCTTCATGACTTTGTGTGTATATTTACCTTGTTGTAGTATACACGATTGGAGCTAAGCTCATGTTGTCCTGTCTCTGTATCGTATATTATCAAGTCTGCTTTTAAACATATGGATGTTCTTTGCTTGCACCGCCTCCTCTTCCAAACTGTTACAAATGTCTATACAGTACTTCTATTTGGGAAACTAAATTTTTTCATGTCATTAAAGCACTTACTCTTCTTTAGTTTCTGTTCATGTCCTCTTGCCCCTCAATCATCATCTACAAACATATTTTTCTCTATCCACCTTTTCCAGTTTTCTAAAACCTTTTAATAGTGTAATAATATCTCCTCTCACCGAGCACAGGCAGTTTCAGTTTCTTCAGTCATTCTTCATAAGACAGTTCTCTCAAACTTGGTAGCATCCTAGTCATCATCCTCTGTATCTTTCCCAGTCTTTTACATACTTCTTGAAGTGTGGTGACCATATCTCACCTGCATATTCTAATTTTAGTCCACTCATGGATGTGTGTGTGTGTGTGTGTGTTTTTACCTAGTTGTAATATACAGGAAATAAGCTATGCTTGTGGGGTCCCGTCCCTGTTTCTTAATAAGTCAAATTTTGCTTTGAACTTATTTAAGTTTTTAGACTGGATGTTCCCTTTGTCCAGGCTATTCCACAGGTCTTTGCATCTATATGGAAAACTATATTTCTTCATATCCTTCAAGCAACTTGGCTTTTTCAGTTTCATTCCATGTCCTCTTGTTACTCTCCCATCCCATACAAACAGATCTTTTCTTTAAATTTTAGCTACTCCCTTCCTGGCCCTGAACACTGCAATCATGAAGCCCCTCTTTCTCCTTTCCTCTGAGGAAAGCAGATCCAGCTTTTCCAGCCTCTCTCTGTACGACAGATTTGCCAGTCTAGGGACCATCTTGGTTGCTGTTCTTTGTATTCCCTCAGTCTTATTTATATCTTTCTTTTTGTTTGGGGACCACACTACTGCTGCATATTCTAACCTGGGGCAGATCATGGCCACTATCAATTTCTTCATCATCTCCTCATCCATGTACTGAAATGCTACTCTTATGTTAGTCAAGAGCTTATACGTCTCTCTGGCTGTCTTGTTAATGTGTTTTTCAGGTGACAAACTATCCTGGACCAGCACTTTCAAATCTTTCTCTTCTCTTGCTTTTGTGATATTGATTCATTACCCATCAAATAATTCAGTGATGGCCCCTTGGTACTTTTACCCATATCCAATATTTTACATTTTTTTGCGCTCAGTTTTGATTCCCACATTCGGCTCCAATCATGAATCCTATCCAGGTCCTCCTGCAGCATTTTACAGTCTTCCTCAACATCTGCTCTCCTCAAGATCTTTGCATCATCAGCAAACAGACTTGCATAACTGTTCATTCCATCTACCATATTGTTTACGTAAATCAGGATCATTACTGGCGTTAACGCTGAACCCTCTGCGACTCCGCTTGTTACTTACCTCCATCCAGAGATCCTGTCCTTTATTACTGTCCTCATTTGTCGGTCCCTCAAGAAGTTTCTCATCCACTCCAGGAGGTTTTCCTTCAGTCCTCCTATGTGCCTCAGTTTCCACATTAGTTGCTTGTGGGGTACCTTGTCAAAGGTTTTCTCCAAATCTAAATACACACAATCCACCCAATTGTCTCTCTTCTGTAGCTTGTCAATCGCTCTTGAGTAAAAGCTCAACAAGTTGGAAACACACGACCGTCCACTTCTGAATCCAAACTGACTTTCAGCCAAAATGTTCATCTTCTCCAGATATTTTATCCACCTGTCTTTCAGGATTCTCTCGCACAATTTTGTGACTATGCTGGTCAGGGACACTGGTCTATAATTCAGGGGTTCTTCCTTGTTTCCTTCCTTATAAACTTATAAATTGGTACCACATTGGCCCTCTTCCATTCCTGAGGCACTTTCCTTTCGTCCAGAGAACACACAGTTAAACTGTGAATCTTATTCGCTAGTTGTTGTCTTCATTCCTTCAGTACCCAATTAAAGATTCCATCCGGTCCTGGGGCTTTCTTTACATCGTGTGTTTCCACTAATTTATACACTTCCTGCACTTCCACTTTTATATCTTTTATCACTACATTTCTAGTCACTCACTCCCCCTCCACAAAATCCCTTTCTTTAGCGAAGACTGATTGGAAACATTTGTTCATTATTTCATCTTGCATTGGCACATCTTTATAGACCTTTCCTTCTACTTTCAGTGTGGTGATTCCTTCCTTTATTTCAATTTGCCATTAACAAAAGTATAAAACAATTTGGGTTCTTCCTTACATTTGTCAGTTATACCTTTTTCAAAATTCCTTTTTTCCTCTCTGTATTCATGTATATTCTATTCTAGTTCTTCTATATTTTTCCTTTGTTCTGTTATTGTCTTTCTTTCTCCACTAGTTCCATGCCATGTCCCTCTCCTTTTTTGCTGTCATACACCTACTGTTAAACCAATCCTTTTCCTGTTTTCTTTCCCACTTACTCTTGAAACATACATTTCCACTCCCAAATTACTGTATAGAGGTCTGGAAAGATCCCATTTCCTCTGCATCTCTCTTGTGTCTCTGAATTTTCTCCAATCCACATTTTTGAGAAATTTCCTCAATCCTGTAAAGTTTGCTTTCCCAGAGTTGTATCTTCCCTGCCTATAAAGCTCATCTCTTGGCACCACATTCCCTTTTATCATCTAGAGAACTCAGTGACCACATGAACACTTTTTCCTACAGGACACAGATATTTCAAAGATTCAGTTACGTCAGGTTCTTTGGTTAGCAGTAAATCTAGTCTTGCTGGTGTGTCATCACCTCTGAATCTTGTCTCTTCTTTGACCCACTGGGTCATTACATTATTCTTTGTTGTATTTAACAATGTAGAGCCCCGCGATGTAGATACCTAACCATGTCTGACAGCATCTCCTGGTATTCATCGTCATTCTATGCCCTTGTCATAGGGTGTGTGTCTGTGTGTTTTATGTATATGTAAATACATATAGACAGAGAGACACAGACAGGGTCCAGTAAGCCATGCCCCAGTTTGCAGTTGCCTTTTATAACAATTGCCAATTTTTAACACCCTGCCACAGAAATAAGATTGGGCTGTCCTCTTATAACAATCGCCATGTTTGGGAAAAATAAGCTCAGTACCCTCTGGATATTGTTTTGTGCATGTTGATTGTCAGCTGTCAGTCATGAATGCTTTGTCAACCAACGACTCAGTAGATGAAAATGAGAAGTACAGTAAAGTAAAAGAAGTGAAATATTAGGTGAACTTTGATCAGCAGCTGTACATTTAGGGTAGTCATAATAGTCAGGCCTGGGAGTGATTTTTTTTTTTTCCTCTCTAGCAGTCGTAATTATGATTGAAATCAAAGCACAGTACTATGATAGTGCTGTGCTGTAGACCTACTGATGATTGCTAATGAACCTAGAATTGAAGGAAATTGTTTTTAAGGAAATTGTTATATAGCATTAGACTCAGATTACCTCTTACTGGGCATTTCACTAAAAAAAAAAAAAAAAAATGAAATTGTTGGAAAACACATGAATAATTAAAACCATCAAAAATCCTTTTTTTTATTTTTGTATTATGATGTGGCAGTTGTTAATTTAAACAGTCCCATCATTCAGAGGGAAAGATGTAATGCAGGTTCAGTTGTCAAACCACAACCATTGCATCTTGGACACTGTTATAAGGGGAATATCTCTTGTGCAACTTGCATTAGCATATTTTTCCGAGTTTTGTCTGGAGTAATGAATGGGAAGAAACTTTCATCTCAAGTTTTGATGCTTTCCCATGTAAATGGTAAATGTTGCTATTGCTTGGCTCAGTGCTTTGTTTATAATTTATTTGTTTTCAGAAAATCTGCTTAGTCCCATATACTGCATAGGTTACATTATGATTTTAACTGAAGATACACATGAAAGTAAGTCTGAAGACTTTTAAACTGCATCCTCCATTTTCCTTACTTCCTTCATCCTAATGAAGTTGGATGCAGCCCACATATGTGTCACATGAACTAGACCCTCTGTGTTGAGTTAGTTTGTTATGATATCTTTTCATTGATGAACATTTCAACTGGCTTGTATTTGATATCAGATGTTGATGAGTGTGAAGAGAAGTTACACTCATGCCAGCTGGGTGTTGAGGTGTGTGTTAACGAGATTGGGAAGTATCGATGCCAGCCAGTGGGACAACAGGACCAGTATTTAAACACACCCCACTCAGCCCACCAGCATCAAGTTCAGAAGTGTCCTGATGGGTTTGACTTTGACCCCACATCAGTTCAATGCCTTGGTGAGGATTGTTGCCGTAAGCATTGTTATAATAATAGCTGTTTACATTGACAGGTATTTGTAATTAGTTTTGTTTAATTTTTAAAGGCTCCAGCATGCTCGCATGTTTCGGCCTCGGTCACCTAAGGACAGCTCTCCCTGCAGCCTGATCTCTAGCAACCTCCCTATTCAGTCCTTTATCCCTGAGGTCATGCTCAGTGACCTCATCCCAGGTCTTTTTCAGTCTACTTCTAATGTTAACACTTCTCACTTTCTGCACCCAGTTATCATTCCCCATCTACACTCAGAGACCATCTCAGTCTACCTCTCCATCACAACACACTCCAGTCCCATCCTACCTCTCAACTCTTCCATTTTAAACCTACCCTTCAAGGATGCACTGCACATCCACAAAATCATTGTCATTTCTGTATGTCTGAGCCTGTGAATATCCTCTTCCTTTAATGCCCAGGTCTCACTACCGTACAACATTACACTTCTAACACATGCTGTATACTGTACAAAGATCCCTTAACACAGAGGGAGAACCCTTTCAATGTCAGGAGAAGCAAAAAGGTTCCCTGAACTTCTTCCAACCACTTCTTGCTGTAGCCAAGGATCTCTCCAGCCCCACCTCTAGCACATAACATGTCCCCCAGATTAAAAAAAAACTTCCACACACTCAAGAGACTCACCAGCAAGATTAGTCCTTCCATGCCTAACAATCTCCACATGCTCTCCCTAACACATAGCACACATGAAATCAGCATTACCTTGCAATCTAGCTCTGATACCACTACATCTCTTGGGCACCCACTTATCACAAATACTGCACAAGATGGAATTACTTTCCACGCCCTTGTGACAAATTGCTCATGGGCACTGTCCCTCTTTTCTGACAGTACCAGCAACAGCCCTAGATACGATCACTTTTGTTTTATCTGCATTCACTCTTAAGCCCTTGTGCCCCATACCATCTCTCCACTTCCTAAATCTTTCCTCCACCACTCTTTCATTCTCTGCAGTGAACACCAAATCATGATCATACATGTCCCATGTGAGTCCATTTCTGAAGTCACGTGAACAGGCTTCAAGTACCAAGATAAGCAACAAGGGGCTCAAGACTGACACATACTGGTACATAGCCATAACCTCCCCAACCACCCACTCCTCGATCCCAAGCTTTCTCATTGCCCACTTCACCACCTCCCTGGGGACTCTTTCAAAGGCCCTCCCCAAATCAACAAAAACAAAGTACAGTTCCCTTTTCTTTCCTGTATATTTTTCCTGAAGCTGTCAAACAGTGGATATGGCATCAGTGGTCCCTTTGCCTGGCATAAACCCAAACTGCATCTCATCAGTATTCACTCTTTCTCCAAGCATACCCTTTAGTACTTTCTCCAATACCTTCATTATCTGGTCCAAAAGCTTTATGCCTCTATAATTTCATCATTCCAGGGCATCACCCTTCGTTCATAATTGACTTATGTATCATAGTGCTGTACACTAATTCCTTGGTTATCACACACTTGGTTATAGTGGTTTTTGTTATCACTGCAGGATGAAATTCTGCATTCCTACTATTGTTGCTCCTATTTTGGATTGAAAAAAAATTGGTAGCACGTACATATGGAAGTGAAGCTTGGACTGTGTTGGAGGGACACAAGTGAAGAGTGAGAGTAGTGGAAATGAGTTATTTGAGAGGACCATGTGGAGTTACATGGAGAGAGAGACTGAAAAATGAGGAAGTGATGGAGTGCTGTGGTGTGGATGTGGATGTGGCAGTAAGCGTTAGAAATACATTGAGGTGGTTTGGCCATGTGGAGAAGATGGAGAACGAGAGACTAATGAGGAGAGTGTATGTGAGTGTGGTGGAGAGGGAGGGGGAGGCCGAGGATGAGATGGAGGGATGGAGTGGAGAGGTATGTGAGAAAGGGGTGTGTGAGCTGGGAGTGGGGCAGTGAAGTGGCAT
The DNA here is from genome assembly GCA_018397915.1 of Birgus latro. Classification (NCBI taxonomy): domain Eukaryota; kingdom Metazoa; phylum Arthropoda; class Malacostraca; order Decapoda; family Coenobitidae; genus Birgus; species Birgus latro. Next base: position 95,853 of record JAGKTI010000452.1, read on the forward strand.
TGGACAGCGCAACATGGAGGCGATTTGTTTGTGGCCACCCTTTACGGGATTAAGACGTCTGGCAATAGATAGATAGATAGCGCATGTACCTGAGCTGGTTTCTGCTGACATTGATTGTGCATTATCTGTGGTTTCTGATGGCTTTAAGGGATTCAAAGATGATGCCACACTCGAGGAGTTAATCCCAGGTGGTGGAGACCACTTACTCTCCATCCCCTAGCTTCAAAATCCTGTATCTCAAGCCCTTCTCAGGTCTCTCTGTGGTATATGTTTCTTCCTTATTGTGCCCTTTTCATCACTTTCTATTAACTAAACCATGCATTTGTGTGATTCTGATACTTACCATAACATTATATATGTACCGGTGTACTATTTAATAGGTGTAATTTGTTTTAAAAGGGAAACTTTGGGCGTGCACTTGAGATGCCTGGTACCAGTTAGGGTAAATCCCTTAGGTTTTAAGCTTTCGCTATTGTGCAATTCTGTTATCCCTCACCATGTTCAATACCAGTTGTGCATGATAACCAGGAGATCAGTGTATTAATATTTGTAAATGAAGGGGTTGTTGTGCATCCAGTGACCTGCTGTTTTTCCTTGGGGCTTGAATGTTGCATGATTGAGTGTTATGCTCCTTATCTTGAGCATTCTGTTAATAGATTAGGTGTACTAAGCCGATTCTGTACTTTCTTTACCCCTGCACAGTTGTTGACCTTGTACACGGGTTTTATTCGCCCATGTATGGAGTACAACTCTCATCTGTGCGGAGGCTCCCCACATGCAGCTCTTCTCAATAGGGTGGAGTCAAAGCCTTTTCGTCTTATTAACTCTCCTGCTCTTACTGATTCCCTTCAACCTTTGTCTCTTCACTGCAGTGTTGCATCTTTATCTCTTTTCTATCGCTACTTCAACGGTCACTGTTCCTCTGAACTGTCTGCTTGCATTCCTCCACCTCTATGACGAGCACATAGTACCCGTCTAGCAACAAACTCTCATCCCTTTTCTGTCCAGCTCTCTAATGCAAGAGTTAACTGTTACTTCCAGTCCTTCATTTATGCAACTGGTCATCTCTGGAACTGTCTTCCTCTGTTTGTATTCCCTACTTCCTATGATCTCCAGTCTTTCAAATGCAGTGTGTCCAGGCATCTCAAAATGAATGGATCTTGAATTTGGCTCTCTTTTGTGTTGTTTTTGCTTTTTCTTGGAGGGAACAGTATTTGGGCCCATGGCCTTTGGTTCCTTCTTCCTTGCATTAAAAAAAAAAAAAAAAAAGTTATCCCTCGTAAATGCTTTCTCTTTTACCTCATCCTTACATGGTGAAAAAAAAATGGTCATGATGATTACTTTTTAGTGATGATAGTTGAGTTTCTTAAGGTAGCTACTTGATAAAAGTAAACAGGTTGCGCCAGTCTATAAATCTTTACTTTGCATTGGGCACAATTTCTGCCATTTCTTTATTGTTACAACTTGAGCAACTGAAGAAACCTTGAAGCTGGGATGTGCTGTACAGCCCTCTAAATGTGAATACATTTCAGAGGCTCCATAACAAAGAGAGAGAAAGAGAGAGAGAGGACTTTTCTGTCTGGGAGGTCTTTGTTGAAACATTTAGGAGAGAGGTGGAAGGCTTCACACGCAAGTGAGAGTTTTGTCGTAACTAGTTGCTGGGGAGAGAGGCCCTGAAATTGCTCCTGCATGTGCACATGTGTGTGTGTGTGTGTGTGTGTGTTCTTACCTTCTTAATTGTTCTTACCTAATTGTATATTTACAGGAATCAGTACTCATACTATCCCATGTATTAAACCATTTTTATCGTACATATCTTTAAGTTTATGAATAGTTTTGACGCATACTATTTCATTCGGTAGTGCATTCTACTGATCAATTGCCCTATTTGGGAAACTGAATTTCCTTACATCTTTATCACCCCTCATACGCAGTTTTTTGCGGTGTCCTCTTGCTGATGCTTCCCCATTGGTTATATACTCATTAATGTCTATTTTCTCTTTCCCTGTGAGGCATTTATATAGCATAATAATGTCTCCTCTTTTCCATCTATCTTGTAATGTTGGTAGGTTCAGTTTTTCTAGTCTTTCTTCATAGATCCCTTGAGCTTGGTACCCATTGTGTAGCTGCCCTTTGTACTTTTGCAATCATATCTATGTGTATTTTGAGATGATGAGTCCAGACTACTGATGTATACTCCAGGGTTGGCCTGATGAATGATGTTACTATCTTTCTCAACATGTCTTCAGTTACATAAGTGAATGCTTTTCTCATATTAGCAAGGAGTGTATACATACTCCTTACCTTTTCACTGATGTAGTTAACTGGAGATAGTCTGTTAGTGATCACTTCTAAGCCCTTCTCCCTCTTTGATATACTCATATGTAGGGTTGAACTTCCTAGCTTATAATCTCAGTCTGGTCATTTTCCACTTTTACCAAACTTAATTACATGGCATTTGTCCACATTGAATTCCATTTGCCATCTGTTGCTCCAGTCATGAAGCTTATTTAATTATTCTTGTAGCTCTCTGCAAGAGTCTGTGTTTGTAATTCTCCTGTGTATTTTTGCATCATCAACAAACATATCTTCCACATCCAGTCTTGCTGTCAGTGTCATTTACATACACTAAAAACATAATTGGTGTCAGCAGTGAGCCCTGTGGAACTTCACTGGTCGCTTCTTTCCATAATGAATAATTTCCCTTTAGTACTCTTCTCATTTCCCTTTTTCTGGAAAAATCTTGCATCCAACAGTACAGATTACCTTGGAATTGAATCCTCCTTGATGGTACAGTTTCTGTAAGTCTTTGGTGCAGTACAGTACTCTGTTGAATGCTTTCTTGAAATCTAAATAGATACCACCTACCTATCCTTCTCTTTTCTGTAGTGTTTTTGCAACTCTGTCATAGTAGCTTAATAGATTAGTAACACAAGATTTTCCCTTTCTGTAACCAAACTTTCTTTCTGTTATCGTATTGTATTTTTCCAGAGGGTTTACCCAAAGTTTTCTTACCATCTTTTCTAGTATCATACAACACTGGTCAGGGATACTGGTCTGTAGTTGAATGGATTCTGTCTATTTCCTTTCTTGAATAGGGGAACAATGCCTTCTTCCAAATAACAGGTAGTTTACTGTGACTTAAGGTTTCCTTGAATATTAACTATATTGGTGTGCTTAACTCTTCTTCACATTTATGTAGCACCCCACCTGAAATTTCGTTAGGACCATTCGCTTTTTCTTTGTCTCATTTGCTCAGCTCTTTCTGTACCTCTTGTTCCGATATTTAAATATCTGGTAATATGTGTGGGCTTGCATTTTCCTTATCATCTCTCTCAGAAATACTTTCGTCTGTAAAAACTGATTGGAATTATTAGTTAAGTTCTTCATAAATATCTTCTTGGATATAGATTATCCCATCATCCATGATTGACTGTATTTTATCTTTAACTTTGCTTTGTTTCAGATGTAGCTGTAAAAAAGGTTTGGTTGATCACTCCTTTCATTTCTAATGTCATCCTTTTCTTTTGAGTTTCTCTCCCTATCCTTTATTGCCTGTTTATAGCTGTTATATGCCCTCTCACTATTGTGTCTTCTGTATAAGTCTGTGTTCTCTTTTGATTTATTACATTTTATATTAAACCTCTTCTTTATTATCATTTCTGTTTCTTTGTGCTGAGGGATATGATTTTGATTTCATAAAATTTACAGAATTGTGTATATTTAACATTTATATCTTGCCCTCTAAGCTCCTTTTCCCAATTTTTTTCTGAGTTGTGGCAGTTACCCTTTCTGTAGTTTAGGCTCATTTTGTAACTTTAGTTACTGCTAACCATATCATCTGCAATCCTGAATTGGCAATTTAGTACTGCATGGTTGCTTTTACCAAATGGAGGGTAATACATTATGTTGTCAAAATCAGTAATGTAATTGTGAGTGTGTGTGTGTGTGTGTGTGTGTGTGTGTGTGTGTGTGTGTGTGTGTGTGTGTGTGTGTGTGTGTGTGTGTGTGTGTGTGTGCACTTGCAGTCAAAATGACCAGGTAAGATAATGTTAATCATGGAGATATGTCCACTGGCTGCATACAGCATTTCAGCAGAGGTAAAAGTTTCCGTAATGTACCTTCTCTTAAGATCTGTTCAGTTGGGATGATTCCTACTATCACCTTTTGAAATGCCAGGGTGATATTATAAATTTGTTGCAATCCTTCTTCCTAAGGATGCCTCCACTGATGTAGTGTAGAGTGGAAGAACACGTAGATTTTTTTTTTCTCCATTAAAACTCCCTCACAGTGATAATCCATTTTTCATTTAGTCAGGCTGTCACCAGACACTTTATTTCATTCACGCTAGTAATGGACCTCTAATAGTCAAGTGATTAATTAAAACTGTTTGACTTCTTAAATTTTATAAATTCACTCCATATCTTATAAAAAAATAATCTTGCAGAAAGAATAGAAGTAAAAGTATGTCATCTTAGTATCTGTCTATCTATTGCCAGTCACCTTAATCCCATAAGGGGTGGCCACAAACAAATCGCCTCTATGTCGCCCTGTCCCCCGCCATTTCACTGCCCCGCTCCCAGCTCACACCCCTCTCTCTCATATACCTCTTCACTCCATCCCACCATCTCATCCTCAGCCTCCCCCTCCCTCTCCCCCCCTCCACCTCACTCACATACACTCTCCTTGTCAGTCTCACTCTCCATCCTCTCCATGTGGCCAAACCACCTCAGTGTATTTCTCCTATTGCTTCCCATCACATCCATATCCACACCACAGTGCTCCTTCATTTCCTCATTTGTCAGTCTGTCTCTCCATGTGACTTCACATGCTCCTCTCAAATAACTCATTTCCACTGCTTTCACTCTTGACTTCCGTCCTTCCAGCAAGGTCCAGGCTTCATTTCCATATGTTAGCATTGGTAACACAATAGTGTCATGTTTCATCATAATAAAGAGGTTAATATTAAGTACAGTATTTTAAAAGATTGAAAGAGAACACCACTCAAGTATTATTTCCTTATAATGAAAATGATAAAATTGGGTAGGAGTAGGTGGTTCTTCATAACACTGAGCATGTTTCAGTTGCCTTTCCATTGCTGGAGATATAAGATGGGATTTTGTTGGTTTTAAATGTTGTGGGAGGCTGAAAACTTTCCAAAAATTGATAGCTCTCTTTGAGAGAAGTGAAGCCAGTGAATGTACAGTGAGATTGGATGGGAAGGATATGGAGAATGTGAGTGAATTTAAGTACTTGGGCAGTGTGATGAGTAAGGATGGAAGTCTGGAGGGTGAAGTGCTCGAAAGGGTGCAGCAGGGAGGGAAGGTTGTGGGTTCGTTAAAAGCAGTGATAAGAAACAGGGAAGTGAAAAAGTTGTTACATGACAGTATTGTGATACCAACTCTGACATATGGAAGTGAAGCTTGGACCCTGTTGGAAGGACAGAAGTCAAGATTGAGAGCAGTGGAAACGAGTTATTTGAGAGGAGCATGTGGAGTCACATGGAGAGACAGACTAACAAATGAGGAAGTGAAGGAGCGTTGTGGTGTGGTTGAGGATGTGATGGGAAGTGTTAGGAGAAGCACGTTAAGGTGGTTTGGGCATGTGGAGAGGATGGAGAGTGAAAAACTTACGAGGAGAGTGTATGTGAGTGAGGTGGAGGGAGGGGGAGGCCGAGGATGAGATGGAGGGATGGAGTGGAGAGGTATATGAGAGAGGGGGGTGTGAGTTGGGAGCGTGGTAGTGAAATGGCAGGGGACAGAGTGACGTGGAGGCGATTTGTTTGTGGCCACCCCGTGCGGGATTGAGGCGTCTGGCAATAGATAGATAGATAGATAGCTGTGGATGGAAGGTTAGAAATGGAGATCTAGTTATAGATGATAGGTAATGTGACCAGAGCAAACATTGTAAATGCATGATTTTCCTTTAGCTCATTGACTACTAGGGATTTCATTTAGCTTTAGAAATTGTCTGGTGACATCCAGAAGAAAATATGTAAGCATTAGTTAACTTGCTTACAAGTGGTGTCTTATAAGGGAAATAAACAATTATCAGCAAGAATCAAGAATTAAGTAGGTCTGCACATTGAGGTTAGAGTTGTGAAAAATAGCTTGAAAGTCTTTTTTTACTTGGAATGTGGTCATAGAGTGTGACCTCAGGGCTAAGGGACTGCAGGAGATCAAGCAGCATGAAAGACTGCAAGTGGGGACCAAGGCCGATGCACAGGAGCATGTCGGAGCCCTTATAAATGATCAAACAAAAAGGCATCATGTGAAGGCATTAAAGGAGACTACCATTTCATTGTGAAGTGTACCTCAACATGAATAAGTTTGTCTGATTGCAGCAAGACTACAGTATAAAAAATAGACATCATCATACTAAAAGGATTAAAGGGTTGATGGTAATGATGTTTATGATTTTATGACTTCATTCCTTGGCTGTATAAAATTGTATAGCAGGAAAGGACCAGCTTTATTGCATTTGTTTTTCCGCAGACATTAACGAGTGCACTGATGATTTACACAACTGTGCAGTGGGGGAGCAATGCTTGAACACCCTGGGAAGTTTCCTTTGCCAGCCAAGCCACCGCTGCCCTCCTGGGTTTGCTCCAGACCCTATTACTGGACAATGCAAAGGTGATCAGCTACCTTCTTTGAAGTTATTTCATAACTTTTCTCATTTTGAAGCCCTATGTGCACCTGTAGGAATAAACAGAACTAATTTCCAGTTGTTTAGATTTCATCACAAAAGTACAGAATGAGTCACTGCACTGTCACCCAAGAATAATTTCAATATTTTTGTTGTTTTAAGTGAAAATTGGTACAGTATTTACTTTCCTTACTCCATTGGGTTTCATCCAGAGGTACATGAGTTTTGAGAGTTCTCATTCAGCATTTAAGCTTGATTGATTTTGGTTTTCCAAACTAGATAATTATCAGTGTGACTAATCCACGTAGATGGCTGCGAAAGAAGGAGTGTGTATTGTTGTGAGCAACAGGTGGAAGGAGAATGTAAGAGA
>JAGKTI010000452.1:112788-136186 GCA_018397915.1 Birgus latro
CTCAACAACACAGTATCATCTGCAAACAACAGTACAGGGAGTTTCCAAACACTGCCCTCTCTCACTAGGGCCGCTCCAACATCCACTGCCCGACCTTGTATCTCTTTTATAACCCCATCCATATACAGATTGAACAACCATGGAGACATGACACATCCTTGTTTCAAACCAACCTTCAAATGGAAAGATTCACTCAGTTTGCCATCCACATGCACTGCAGCCTTAGCACCCTCATACATACTCTTCACTGCCTTCAACAATTTCCCATCCACTCCAAATATTCTTAATACCTTCCACAAACCTTGTCTATCGACCCTGTCATATGCTTTCTCCAGATCCATGAAGGCTGAGTACAACTTCTTGCCCTTCTCTGAACTTTTCCACTAAGGATCTAAGAATGAATATCTGGTCTACACAACGTCTTCCCTTCCTAAAACCTCCTTGTTCTTCTCCAACTAATTCCTCAGTAATTTCCCTAACTCTGTCAATAAGTATCTTACGATATACTTTTCCTCTCACACTGAGAAGGCAAATGCCCCTATGATTACCACACACTGCTTTTCCCCCTTTTCCTTTGTACAGAGGAATAATTATACCTGACTTCCCATCCTCCGGGACTCTACCCTCCACCCAAGCCAATCTGCACACCTTCCACATCCATTCCATTACCATCTTTCCCCCATGCTTCAGCATTTCACCACACACTCCTGGCGAAATGTGCGTGGTGCTGCATAGCCGTTGTTCACATGTTGATTATGTCAGAAGTTTTTGCTTGATTGGTAATGAGGACTTTCAAGAGGCTTAGTGACAATCGTTGGTGGTTAAAATTTTTATGGGGAGTATTGGGGGGCAAAACTAGTCGGTTAGGTTAGGTTGGGATGCGCTGATGTGTCCAGTGGACAAGATCGTACGTCAGCACACTGGTTGGGTGTCTTAAGACAGACATATTTGTAATAATCTTTCTTTAAATATGTTTTTAATGAAGTATATGGGGCTCTTAGAACCTAACCCCCTATTTTTTGTAAATATATGTCATGTTCTAGCACAAAATTGATTTTGCACGAAGTTCTGCATAACATATAAAAAATTGATTTTGCACGAAGTTCTGCATAACATCATCTCCACTGCTCTTACTCTTGACTTTTCATTTTCATGTCACATCAGAGTCTCACACCCATACGTTAAAGTTGGCACTAACCCTCGTTCATGTAAGCCCCGCGCAGCTGCAACACTCAAACCTGTGTTTCTTATCAAGGCCTTCATAGCACCAGCTACTGGTACTTTCCTTCCTTATGTCACTGCACTTTCCACTTTTTTTTTGCACATTTTCCTCTCTTTTCTATCACTGATATATTGGTATTATTCTGGGGCCTCAGAGTAGTGACTCATCCTGAATTTTGTTGAATATTCCAGTGATATTAAGGGTCAGTGGGAAATTGTTCCTGTTATGTGGTAGGTGGGGGCACTCACCATCCACTCACTCGATGTAGTGCTGCTCTCGGGTGGCTGCCCTTTCCTCCATCCTTCTTTCCTTCAGTTCTCTTCTGTCTTTCATTCCTTCATTCTTTCCTTGTCCTTCTGCCTGTTGGTGACTTTACACTGAGTGACAAGCCAAATGGTTTCCTGTACACCAGGAATCCATGCACTATGCTGGGTGGTAACCATATAACCAAATTTTGGCACCTGGTGGTTTAGTGGGTAATTATGGCGCTCCAATCTGATTCTAGCTGTGAAGGTTTATGTACAAGGGGTGGTTGGGGTTTATTGCTCACGTAATGCCACTCAGGGATAAGTGAGGCTGGTCACTCTTATCTTAAATGTCAGGACCAACTTGCCTAGCCCCGGGCTTTTACGCTCCTCTGTGGGGAGAGAGGATTGGATGATGGATGGATGGATGGTATAAACTGTTTAATCTAGTTGAGATTCATTTCAGACCTGTTTATTCTGGACACTGCATGTGGTGGATAGAATTGGTTCATAAAAGTGTGCAGTTGGATGGAAATATATGAGAAAACCCAGTTGACAAATCACACCTCTCATATGTGTAAATAAAATTTACACATATGAGAGGTGTGATTTGTCAACTGGGTTGACAAATTAAAAAGGATCAAATACCATATATAAGAAGGACCAAACTTATTTTCTTGAAGACAGACAAAATTATAGAGGGTCAAGTTTAATTCAACTGGCCTCCAGAAGGACAGCCTAGCACCCCTGTTGATGATGCAAACTGTGCATACCCTGACATTGAGGGTCTGCAGTTGAACATATCTTTTTAATTGGATTTGTTTCTTCTATAATTCTTCTGGGGAAGTGCCTTAGCCTCTTTTAGACTATGGACATTTTTCTGCATTTTATTCCAGCAAACTCCATGCAATTTTATTAAGTTTCAGCTAGATATCCTTGGGCTGAAGGGATTAGGAAAATCAACATTCAACCCTTTCAGTTCAGTAATTTTTTCCCCAGGCTGAAGTGCTAGATGATTTTCTTTGGTAATAAGTGTTAGTATCATTTTGTGATCCAGCCAAGGCTGGGGGAGCTTGAAGTAGGTGATGTAGCTTTTCATCATATTGAGTTTTGCTACTTTAGGACACATTAAGTGGTGGAGGTGGTGAAGACCTAGCTCAGTCATGAGAGCCAAAAGTTCTGTAAAAAAGTTCAGGATTCTGTTGCCCATACTGATAGTTGATGGGACTCTGTGCTTATCAAAGGGAAGTTGTATGGTTAATGTATGTGGGTTGTCGACAGTAAAAGAGGTAGCTATATGTCTCCAGCCATTACTGAAGTGAGAATGGCAATATCAATTATGTAGTGCCACACTGAGGGACAGCATTAATAGGACTCTTGGTCATTGAAAGTGTATGGTGATGCACACAGGTATAGACCTGGTTTGACCATGTGAGGAGAATGTGTGAAAATACTGGTGAATGCCTGCATAAACTGTAATGTGGAGAGAGGCCTATAGTACCATGCAGACAAGGAAATGTGGGATATGGTCTTGAGAAGGGACCTCAAGGTTAAGGGACCCTGGAATGCTGCAAGAGACTGCAACTTGGAAAACAGCCCTCAAATAAAAAAGGCTGATTCATGCTTGTTTGGAATGCTGTCCTTCAGAATGTATATTGAGTGCACAGTGCACATGCACTGTATTAGGAAAGGCAAAATACTTTAGCCAGGTGGGGCAGATGGATATGGTGGTGTGGATGTGTTTGTTAACGAGAAATGGGTGGAATATGTCATGAATATAGTGAGTGAAAGGAGAGTGGTGAAAATTTTGTTACGTTGGAAAAAATTTTCAGTTATATCGGTGTATGCTCCACAGGTTGGCTTGGATGAAGTAGAGAAGGATAGATTCTGGGATGACTTAATATTTGTAGTAATTGAATTGGGGTATGATGAGATTGTAGTTTTGGGAGGGGACTTAAATGGTCATGTAGGTGAAGCAGTTCAAGAATATGAAGGAGTACATGGGGGATGTGCATATGGTACAAGAAATGAGGAAGGGGAAAGGATACATGAGTTTGGAGAGGCAATGAACATGACTGGGTGCAACACACACTTTGGGAAAAGAGAGAGTAGGTTGATTACAAATAAGTCCGGGGGAAATAGCAGCCACATTGACTAATTCCTGGTCAGGAGGGCTGTTAGGAGGTTAGTGAGGGATGTTAAAGTTATAGGGAGCAAGGAGTATGTGCTGCAGCACAATTTATTGGTAAGTGACATAGTGCTTAAGGAATGAGTGATGAAAATGAGGACCTATGCACGTAGGAGAAAATATGAAAGTTGAAAAACCAAGCAGTAAAGGATACCTTCTTTAGAGAGATGAGTAGAGTAGTGGCTGAACAGGGAGCAGTTGATAGAAGTGTTAATGAACAGTACAGAGCTCTTAAGAACAATCTCTTGAGAGTTCCTGAATCAGTGTGTGGATGGACAAGGGGGTCCCTCCCAAGTCATAAAGTAACTTAGTGGTGGGATGAGGGTATAGAAAGGTTTTCTGGGAATGGAAAAGAGGTGCTAATAAAGAGGAATAATTGGCTTTCAAGCATAGGACTAGGAAAGAGGTTTACAGGGCAAAACTGAGTCTCAGAGACTTTTACTGGATGACCTTAATACAGTAATCCCTCCATTATTCGTATGTCCAATACTCGGACATACTCACTATTTGGATATTGTGGGCTACCCAACCCCCAAAATGCCAAAAAATTCGAAAAAAAAATGAAAAAAATTCGATTTTTTGGGACCGCGTCACTTTGAATTTCCCGTGCGCGCCGATTGGCTATGTTTACACTCGTGGCGCATGTCTGTTGGTTGCCATTACCCGCTCAGCTACTGCCTCGTGAACATCTCCGACAATGGCGGCCAAAGTGATTGCTTATGTGGTGATAGCCTACCTCCTACAGTGCTTGATACTGCTCTTCACCTTCTTCATCATGTGTGTGATGATGGCCCCGCCTCCTGAGAAGAGGAAGAAAGTGGTTCTGACTCTGGAGAAGAAGAGGCTGATATTGGAGAAGGTGGACGCCGGCTGGTCAACAGGACGTATCCTACGTGAGTTTAACCTCCCTCGCTCCACCTTGTTTGATATCAAGAAGTCCCGAGACATACTACAGCAGTACACGGCTGATTTCGCATCGAAGACCAGACGAAACGTGGAGAGGAAGGTGATGTTTACTCCTAAGTATTCAGACATCGACCGCTCCATGTTGATTTGGTATCGACAACAATGAGCTGCTGGTGTGTTGGTACGTGGAACGGAGCTGAAAGCTGCTGCTGAGAAGTTCGCAAGACTACACGACGACCCAGACTTCAAGGCATCTGAAGGTTGGCTCTTCGCGTTCAAGTTATGGCACGGACTTACCAATCGTAAGGCCCATGGTGAAGCTCTGGACGCTAACGACAAAGGAGTAGAACAGTTTCGGCAGAAGGTGAAGGGCTTGATTGATAGGGAGGGCCTCACTCTCGGTCAAGTTTACAACGCTGACGAAACTGGCCTATTTTACCGTTCAATACCCACAAACACTCTCGCTGAGGAGACGGAGAAGCGTTTACCTGGAACCAAGCTCTCGAAGCAACGGGTGTCTGCTTTGTGCTGTGCCAATGCTAACGGCATGCACCGGCTCAAGCCCGTTATTGTAGGCCGTGCAAAGCAGCCTAGGTGCCTTCGTGGGTTAATGGATGCCCTTCCTGTTGTGTGGTATCATTCTTTGAAGGCTTGGTTCACAACCAAGATCTTCAAAAATTGGTTCCACCAACACTTTGTTAAGGAGGTCATTCGTTATCAGACGGAGACACTGAAAATCCGACGAGACCAGGTAAAGGCCCTCCTGATTCTAGACAATGCACCTGCGCATCCGTCAGACAAGGAGTTGGTGGCAGAGAATGGTCGCATCAGGTGTCTGTTTTTGCCACCTAATACAACTGCTCTCATCCAACCAATGGACCAGGGAGTGATTGTGGCTATGAAGAGGCTATACCAATGGAAGTTTTTGGACGAGGTGATGGTTGTGTTCGAGGACGAGGACGATCGCAGGGAAGAATTTGACATGCGAGGACAAAAAACTCTGGAAAACATTCGCCGATACAACCTCAAGTCTGCCATCTTCAGCTAGGCAAATGCATGGAAGGAAGTCTCTTTCAAGACTTTAGAAAATGGTTGGTCTCGCCTGCTTCATGGAAGTGATGTGGTGCACGATTTTCTGGGTTTTGACGTGGATGACTTTCATGCAAGCCTTCATGTGAGTGGAGACGATGTGGATGTCAACAAAGTGCGTGAATGGTTGGATGACGACGAGGGCGATCCTGGGTATCAGATCATGTCTGATACCGAGATCGCATCTACTGTTGCTGGTCCGAGTACCCAGCAGGAAGATTCTGACGAGGACAGCGACGATGAACCGGACTCCTCACGGCTTGTTACTACCCCAACCATCCCCAGGCTGAGCACAATCCGGCGGTATGTGGAGTTCGTCCTTGACTACCTAGAACACCCGGACTGCGACAGAGAGATGGGGTCATTGGAATTGGCGAGTCAAGTGCGAGGTTTCAGGCAACGCATCATTAATCGTCAAAATCGTTGTCCTCTGCGTCAATCAACCATTGATATTTTTTTCAGGCCAGTCAACCCTGTCATCGTCCACTCTCGCTCCACACCATCATCTCACGAAGACAGGCCTTCTAGCTCCGATCCACAGCCCAGCACATCAGGCACGGCTGAATCACCACAGGATGTTAGTTTGTGTCTATCTTCTGAGCCCTCTGAAGTGGATAGTGTATCACCACGTCGCACCAAGATGCCCCTACGTCGCCTCTGTCTGCTCATCTCAGACTCTGACAGCGACTAAGTTCTCCAGGGATCGTCACTAGACCACATGGGAATTTACTGTTATGTACAGTGGAGTGAAGTGATGTGATTCCAGTTATAAAAAAAAAAACATTGTGGAAAGTGTTCGTGATAAGTGGTGGTGATTCTCAAGTGGAAAGGTGTGTCAGGTGCAAGGTCTTCCTGTCAAAGTCTGAGATGATAGAGTGGGTTATTACATCAGGACGGCAGCTTCTTGTTCGTAAGTACCCTAACTTCATACCTAACCTGTTTTCATCATGCTGTACATATGTTAAAAAATTACCAAAAATGTTAATCATAATTTCCTGCTTGCAATTTAATTTTTCCATGCATGGTTCTTAAGTAAAACAGCTAGAAAAAAGGTTGAAGCAGTGAATTTCATGTCCAGTCCTAACCTAACCTAACCTATGCTTACCATAAAGATTTTCATGCCTAACCTGTTTTCATCATGCTGTAAATGTGTTAAAAAATTACCAAAAATGTTAATCATAATTTCCTGCTTGCAATTTAATTTTTCCATGCATGGTTCTTAAGTAAAACAGCTAGAAAAAAGGTTGAAGCAGTTAATTTCATGTCCGGTCCTAACCTAACCTAACCTATGGTTACCATAAAGATTTTCATACCTAACCTGTTTTCATCATGCTGTAAATGTGTTTTTTAAAAGATTACCAAAAATGTTAATCATAATTTCCTGCTTGCAATTTAATTTTTCCATGCATGGTTCTTAAGTAAAAGAGCTAGAATAAAGGTGGAAGCAGTGAATTTCATGTCTGGTCCTAACCTAACCTAACCTATGGTTACCATAAAGATTTTCATGCCTAACCTGTTTTCATCATGCTGTAAATGTGTTAAAAAATTACCAAAAATGTTAATCATAATTTCCTGCTTGCAATTTAATTTTACCATGCATGGTTCTTAAGTAAAACAGCTAGAAAAAAGGTGGAAGCAGTGAATTTCATGTCCGGTCCTAACCTAACCTAACCTATGCTTACCATAAAGATTTTCATGCCTAACCTGTTTTCATCATGCTGTTAATGTGTTAAAAAATTACCAAAAATGTTAATCATAATTTCCTGCCTGCAATTTAATTTTTCCATGCATGGTTCTTAAGTAAAACAGCTAGAAAAAAGGTTGAAGCAGTTAATTTCATGTCCGGTCCTAACCTAACCTAACCTATGCTTACCACAAAGATTTTCATGCCTAACCTGTTTTCATCATGCTGTAAATGTATTAAAAAATAACCCTAAATGTTAATCATTTCCTGCTTGCAATTTAATTTTTTCATGCATGGTTCTTAAGTGCAACAGCTAGGAAAAAAGTGGAAGCAGTGAATTTCATATCCGGTCCTAACCTAACCTAACCTAACATTGTGTTAATCATAATTTCCTGCTTTTAATTTAATTCTTTCATGCATGGTTCTTAAGTGCACTAGCTAGGAAAAAGGTGGAAGCAGTGAATTTCATGTCCGGTCATAACCTAACCTAACCTAACCTAACCTAACTTCTAACCTAACCTAACCTAGCCTAACCTAACATAACCTAACCATTTTTCTGGTAGCAATTTACATCATTTACTGTGTTTGATGCTTTTTATCCAATAATTTAGTGCATAAAATGTGAGAAAAGATGATTTCCATGTCAGATACTTACTTATACTATGCTGGCAAGTTCTGAGCACCTATGACTCACTCACCTCTAAATCATCGTTTTTTGGTTAAAATTCAATAAATTCATCCTATATGTGCATTATTTATGTGAAAAGGGACCTAAATAAGTGCTATACATGTCCAGTAGTGAGGTAGGAAGGTAGTTTTCTGATTTATGTTAGGTTAGGTTAGGGTTATGAAAAACCAGTGCTGGAGCTTCAGGACCAATATCCGGACAAAACCAATATTCGGACATGCCTTTGGCTCTATTACATCGGATATTGGAGGGATTACTGTGGAAAGGAAGATTATGATATTTATGGTGGCAAATCATATGAAGAGGGAAAACAGGGATATCATAGGTGAGCAGTGTGTGTAGAATGATGAAGGAAAGATAATGATGAACAGTGTGGTTATTAAAGATGCCTGGAGAGAGCATAATAACTGATTACTGAATGAAGAGGTTGACTGAACAGGGAAGGTTTGGAGCCAGCAGATCCAGTGCTTGGGGCTTGGCCTTGGGTTGATATTGCTACTGTGAGCAGGGAAATAGGCAGGAAACAGGCGTGGAAGGCAGCAGGTGTGTCTGGGTTGACTGCTGAAATGCAGAAGGCCTCAGGAGATGTAGGAGTGGTGTTAGTTACTGACTTGATAAGTATGATTATATATGAGTGTGTTGTCCCAGATGATTGGCTGAAGAGTGTGATTGTAAATATGTACAAGGGGAAGGGTGATGCTCTAGAAAGAGGAACTTTTAGAGGCATAAAGCTTTAGGACCAAATAATGAAAGTAATGGAGAAAGTCCTAGAAGGTATGATTTGTAAAAGTGCGAACATTGATGAGATGCAGTTTGGGTATATGCCTGCCAAGGGGACCACTGATGCTATATTCATTGTTCCAAAGCTTCAGGAAAAATATATAGGAAAGAAAAGGGAACTGTACTTTGTTTTTGTTGCTTTGGAAAAGGCCTTTAACAGAATACATGAGGGATGTGCATGTGGTACAAGAAATGAGGAAGGGGAAAGGATACTGGAGTTTGGGGAGGCAATGAACACGATTGTGTGCAACACGCATTTAAGGAAAAGAGAGCGTAGGTTGATTACTTACGAGTGTGGGGGAAATAGCAGCCAGATAGACTATTTCCTGGTCAGGAGGACTGATAGGAAGTTAGTGTGGGATGTTAAAGTTATAGGGAGCAAGAGTGTGTTCAGCAACACAAGTTATTGATATGTGACATGGTGCTTAAGGAGCAGGTGATGAAATAGAAGATGTGTGCACCTAGGAAAAAAATATGGAAGTTGAAAAACCAAGCAGTAAGGGAAACCTTCTATAGTGAGATGAGAATTGTGGCCGAACAGGGGCATGTGGACAGAAATGTTAATGAACAGTGCAGATCCCTCAAGACCAACCACTTGAGATTTACTGATTCAGTATGTGGAGGGACAAGAGGCCCACCAAGACATAATGTGACTTGGTGGTGGGATGGGGGTGTAGTAGTTGCAGTTAAGGAGAAAAGAAGGCTTTTCTGGGAGTGGAAGAAGGGAGATAACAAAGAGGAATACTTGGCTGCTTAGAGTATGGCTAGAAAAGAGGTTTACAGGGCAAAGTCTGAGTCTTAGAGACATTTACTTGATAACCTGTGTGGAAGAGAAGAATATGATTTTGAACCTGGCAAGTCAGATGAATAGGGACAATAGGGTTGTCATAGGTGAGCAGTGTGTAAGGAATGATGAAGGAAGGTTAGTGGTGAACAGTGGGGATATTAAAGATGCATGGAGAGAGCATTACAGCCAGTTGTTGAATGAGGAGTTTGACTGGGACAGAGAAGATTTGGAACCAGCAGATCCAGTGTTTGGCCCATGGTTTTTGGTTGATGCTGCTACTGTGAGTGGGGCAATAGGCAGGATGCAGGAGAGGAAGGCAGCAGGTGTGTCTGGATTGGCTGCTGAAATGTTGAAAACCACAGGAGATATAGGAGGGAGGTTAGTCACTGACCTGATAAATACGATTATGCAGATAAAACAAAACTGATGATGTCTAGGGTTGATGGTGGTACTGTCAAAGAAGAGGGAGTGTGGCCGTGTGCAATTTGCCACAAAGGTGTGGGAAGCAATTCCATCTTGTGCAGTGTTTGTGATAAGTGGATGCATAAGAGATGTAGTGATATTAGAGGTAAACTGTGACATAATCTTGATTTAATGTGTGCCGTGTGTCGGGGAGAGCATGTGGATATTGCCAGGCGTGAAAGGATTGAACTTGCTGGTGAGTCTCTTGAGTGTGTGAAAGAGTGATGTTATTTGGGAGACATGTTATGTGCTGGAGGTGGGGCAGGAGCTGGCTCTGTGGTTGGAATGAGGAGTGGTTGAAGAAGTTCAGGGAACTGTTGCTTCTTCTGACACTGAGAGGGTCCTTCCCCCTTGCTAAAGGATCTTTGTATGTGGCATGTGTTAGGAGTGTAATGCTATATGGTAGTGAGACCTGGGCAGTAAAGGAAGAGGATATTCACAGGCTTTAACGTACATAAATGGCAGTGATTAGGTGGATGTGCAGTGCATCCTTGAATGCAAGGCCTGGGGGGGGGCTGGGTTTACGATGGAAGAGGTGAGAGGTAGGTTGGGACTGGAGTGTATTAGTGTTGTGATAAGGAGAGGTAGATTGAGATGGTTTGGGCATGTGGAGAGGATAGAAGATGGTAATTGGGTGCAGAAAGTGAGAAGTGTGAATGTTGGAGGTATTGTGCGAGAATTAGACTGAAAATGACCTGGGATGAGGTCACTGAGTGTGACCTCAGGGTTAAGGGATTAAATAGGGAATCTGCCAGAGATCGAACAGAATGGAGAACCGGCATTAGGTGACCTAGGTTGACACATGCAAGCATGAGCCTTCAGAAACGAAAACGACAAAAATGAATGGTACTGGTGTGTGTTGGTTTTGTGATGATGAGGGGTAGATTGAGGTGGTTTGGGTTTGTGTAGAGGATAGGGGATGACAAATGGGTGCAGAAAGTGAGAAGTGTTAACATAGGGGTAGGGTTGTGAGAGGCAGACTGAGAAAGACGTGGAGTGAAGTCAGTGAGCGTGACGTCAGGGACAAGGGACTGAATGTGGATGCTGGTAGAGATTGAGCAGCATGGAGAGCCAGCATTGGGTGAGGAAGGCTGATGCATGCAAGCTTGTTGGATCCTTTAAAAACTTAACTAAATGAAACAATCCCCAAGCTGGAGGGATAATGGTGTGATGCTGATATGACTGAATAGGACTAGAAAAATGAAACTTTTAAAGGAATAAAGGAGATTTAATTAGGAAGTGAATACTGTATGGTCTCACCTTCCCGTCTTGGGAAGGACGTAAGTGACATTATAGAAGACAGATGAGGAGAATAGGAGAATATTTCCAACTAAAACAATTCAAGTGCTTAAAAAGTTCATAAACTACATCACAAAGGGACAGTTTAATGACTTGAGAAACAACTGGCTGATAAGTCTTCTTTCTTTTGTTTTCAGATTCATCCATCCATCCATCATCCAATCCTATGTCGCCCCACAGAGGAGCGTAGGAACCTGGGGCTAGGGAAGTTGGTCCTGACATTTAAGATGAGAGTGACCAACCTCACTCATCCCTGAGTGGCATTACTTGAGCAGTAAATCCCAGCCACGCCTTGGATATAAACCTGCACTGGCTCAGTCCGATTGGAGTGCCGTAATTATTCACTAACCCACCAGGCGCCATAATTTGATTATATGGTTACCACCGAGTGTGGTAAATGGTTTCCTGGTGTACAGGAAACCATTTGGCTTGTCTCTCGGTGTAGAGTCACCCATAGGCAGAAGGAAGAGGAAAGAAAGACGGAAAAACCTATACCATTTGGAATCAGTGTTACTGCACATTAGATGCTAGCCACAGTCCAATTATGAACCCAGTCCTTTAATTCTATTTGCAAATTTTCCATTCAGACATAGATGAGTGTGATGGAGGAGGTGCCAGCTGCCTGCCAGGTCAGATATGCCACAATACTCCAGGAGCCTTCGAGTGCCGTGTTGAGTGTCAAGATGGCTTCAGATATGACCCAGCGTGAGTACCCTTACTGTAAATGATCTCATAGTGTGATTTATTGTGATACACTGTGAAATTTAAATAACCCCTACACTCTGGTACCCTGTTATTTTGTTAATATTCTATGGCAGTGGTACTCAGTTGGCGGACTGCGGTCCAAATCCAGACCTTGGTGAGCTTTTATGTGGACCCCAACACCTTCCTGTCTCTAAAATGGGGAAAAAACATAAACAAATAAATAATTTGTCTTTAACGTGGATCAGCAATTAATAGTAGTTGTTAATTTTACTCTTTTTCCCGTTTCATAATCACCAATGAACACATTCATCATTACTTTAGACTAGCTGTCATTTGTACCAGCATTCAGGGAATTAGCAAGAAGGAATAAGAGTCACTTTTCACTAGGGGTGTGGAGTCGGAGTCAGGAGTCTAGGAGTCGGACACTTTTGGCTGGAGTCGGAGTCAGAAAAAATATCTCTGACTCCAACTCCTTTACGTGATCAATTCTCGTGTAAAGTACTTGGGTGCGCTGCTAGGCCAGTTGTGCCACTTCGTGGGAAATTCCCACATTTTTGTGGGAGAAATTAGCTTTTGTGGGAGCTCTTGTGGGAGGACATTTCAGGCAAGCAACTTGTGGGATGTTTTTGTGGGAGTATTGATTTAATGTGAATTTACGATATTATATACACTAATAATACGAATGAAGTAGGTGGGGGGCGCCCATCATCCACCCACTTGGTGTAGTGATACCTTGTTGTTGGGGTAGCTCTACATTGAGTGGCAAACCAAATGATTTCCTGTAAACCAGGAAAGCATTTACAACCAACACGTGTTCCCTACGTGACAACAAGTGGGTTGTCGGAGGGTTAGTGCCCCTCCCCGGAAAACAACTAACTATAAATAAGAACAAGAAACCTCAGACCAGGACTGACCAAAAGATGACGACTAAGGACCGAACAAAGGACTTGGTACGGATAGCTACATGGAATGTAAGGGGTGCAAATGATGAGGTGAAAGAGAGATTGTACAGGTTCTTGAGGGTGCGAAAGTGGATGTATGTGGATTAATTGAAACTAAATGGTTAGGTGAGAGTGTGACAGAATGGCAGTATGAATGGGGTATATGCGCAGGTGTAGGTGGGAATGAGAGGGCGAAAGAAGGTATGTATGTATTGCTGTAACAGATGGAAGGAGAATATAAGAGATTATGGATCAGTTGGCTCAAGGAATGTGTGGGTAAGATTGAAAGTTGGACTACAAATGTGGGCGATTGTGTGCGTGTATGCGCCAACGTAAGATTGTGCAAGCAGAGTGAGAGGAGTTCTGGACATATGTGGAAGCGTGCTTGAAAAGGTTTGAAAGGAATGAGAGAGTGTTTTTGATTGGAGATATGAATGGAAAAGTAGGGAATGTGAAGGTGGATGGAGTAGTTGGTGAGTGGGGTGTGCCCACAAAGATGGATGAGAATAGCAGTGCTTTAGTGGACATCTGTGCCAGGAGGGGGTTGGTGATAGCTAATACCCTCTTCAGGCACAAAATTATCCATA
This sequence comes from Birgus latro, assembly GCA_018397915.1. Lineage (NCBI taxonomy): Eukaryota > Metazoa > Arthropoda > Malacostraca > Decapoda > Coenobitidae > Birgus > Birgus latro. The sequence continues at coordinate 126,372 of JAGKTI010000452.1, forward strand.
GGTATACGTGGCGAGTGATGAGAAGGGTGGATGGGATGGTGAACTGAATGAATGGAAGGCAATGATTGATTATGTGTTCATGGATGAAAGGATGAGACAGTGTGTAATGAATGCAAGAGTATATAGAGGTTCGGGGAGTGGACTTTCTGACCACCACTTGGTGGTGGTCAGAAGCAAAGTCCAAACAAAATGGAGAAAGAGAGAAGGGAAGGACAGGAGGAAGTAGTTCTTACAAGGAGGGTAAGAAAGTTATGAGAGAATGGAAAAAAGGTAGAATGTAAAAGGGATGTGGAGGAGCGATTGGGCAAATACAGATTGGAGCAGATGGGGGACGTGGAAGGTGTGTGCAAGATATTCACAGAAGAAATCTGTGCAGCATGTGAGTTGGTGTGTGGGGTGAAGAGAAGACGAAAGGGGGTGCAGGGAACAGCATGGTGGAGTGAAGAGGTGAGAGAAGCTGTGGCACAAAAGAAGAAAGCTTATAGTGAGTGAATGAGAAACGGGTGTCGAAGAAGTTGAGAGACGGAGGAGAGAGTTATATGTAGAGAGGAAGAGGTGAAAAGATTAGTAAGAGATAGTAAGAAGAGAGTGGATGAGGAATTTGGAAGGAATTTGAGTGTAAAGAGGAGGGAATGTAAGAAAATGTTCTGGAAAGAGGTAGAGAGATTTAGATAGGGTGCCAAAGAAGGCAGTTGGGGAGTGAAAGATAAAAATGGTACATTACTAGTGGAGAGAGAAGGTGAGCAGATGGAGAGAACACTTTAATGAATTGTTGAACATAGAGAATGAAAGTAATGCAAGTATAAGTGGCTGGGAAATGGTTGGGGAAAGGAGGGATGTGAGAAGAGAGGAAGAAATCAGCAGGATGGAAGTTGTGGAAGCAATGAAAAAAGTTAAAATGGGGAAAGCCCCAGGAATTGATGGAGTGTGTGGTGAAATGCTGAAGCAAAGGGGAGAGATAGTAAGAGAATGGATGTGGAAGATGTGCAGATTGGCCTGGGAGGAAGGTAGAGTCCTGGAGGATTGGAAGTCAGGTATAATTATTCCCCTGTACAAAAGAAAAGGGTGAAAAGCAGTGTGTGGTAATCATAGGGGCATTTGCCTTCTTAGTGTAATAGGAAAGGTATGTGGTAGGATACTTATTGACAGAGTTAGGGAAGCAACAGAGGAATTAGTTGAAGAAGAACAGGGAGGTTTAAGGAAGGGAAGAGGTTGTGTACATCAGATATTCATTCTTAGATCTTTAGTGGAAAAGTTTCTAGAGAAGGGAAAGAAGTTGTATGCAGCCTTCATGGATTTGGAGAAAGCATATGACAGGGTAGATAGACACGCATTGAGGAAAGTATTAAGAATATATGGTGTAGATGGGAAGTTGTTGAAGGCCGTGAAGAGTATGTATGAGGGTGCTATGGCTGCAGTGTATATGGATGGTGAACTGAGTGAATTTTTCTATTTGAAGGTTGGATTGAAATAAGGATGTCATGTCTCCATGGTTGTTCCATCTGTATATGGATGGGATTATAAAAGAGATACAAGGTAGGGCAGTGGATGTTGGAGTGGCCCTAGTGAGAGAGGGCAGTGTTTGGAAACTCCCTGTACTGTTGTTTGCAGATGATACTGTGTTTTTAAGTGAAGATGAAGGGGAGCTGCAAGACTTGGTAGATGTGTTTGGGAGAGTGTGTATGAAAAGGAATCTTAAGGTGAATGTAGGGAAGAGTAAATGATGGTCTTAGAGAGAAGTGAAGTCAGTGAATGCACAGTGAGATTGGATGGGGAGGATATGGAGAATGTGAGTGCGTTTAAGTACTTGGGTAGTGTGATGAGTAAGGATGGAAGTTAAGAGGGTGAAAGGGTGCAGCAGGGAAGAAATGTTGCTGTTTCCTTGAGAGCAGTGATAAGAAACAGGGAAGTGAGCATGGAAGTGAAAAAGCTACTACATGATAGTATTGTGATACCAGCTCTAACGTATGGAAGTGAAGCTTGGACCCTGTTGGAAGGACAGAAATCAAGAGTGAGAGCAGTGGAAATGAGTTATCTGAGAGGAGCATGTGGAGTCACATGGAGAGACAGACTGACAAATGACAAAGTGAAGGAGCATTGTGGTGTGGATGTGATAGCAAGTGTTAGGAGAAACACATTAAGGTGGTTTGGCCATGTAGAAAGGATGAAGAGTGAGAGACTGATGAGGAGATTGTATGTGAGTGAGGTGGAGGGGGGGAGAGGGAGGCCAAGGATAAGATGGAGGGATGGAGTGCAGAGGTATATGACAGAGGGGGGCGTGAGCTGAGAGCAGGGCAGTGAAGTGGCGGGGGACAAAGCGACACGGAGGCTATTTGTTTGTGGCCACCCCATACGGGAATAAGGCGTCTGGCAATAGATAGATAGAAGTAAGCTTGAAAATATGTAAGTGATGCAGTATGCCTACTACTGTACTGCAGAAGAGGGGGAGGGGGGATGTAGTCGGAGTCGCAACCTTAAAATATCCTGGAGTCGGAGTCGGAATTTTTTAAATCCGACTCCACACCCCTGCTTTTCACACTAATAAAGTATTGATAATTCAGTCACTCAGTGACAGGTCTGAATTAGTAATATTTACATTTACAGTCCAGGTGAAAACTGAACCTCCTCCCCTCAACAAAAAGAGACAGATTTTTTTTTTCCCCAAACTGTACTATACTTGCATACAGTACTATTTTGTAATATTTTGTGTGTTACAGAAATATATGGAATATCTTTTTCAGTCACCCTCCCTCCTTCCAGAAGAACAGTTGAATTTTGATACCTCAAATATTCTTACCAAGATCTGCAGTATTTTACTGCTAGATATTTTTTCCATTTCTTTTTCTCCCAGGAGCCCTATTCACCTAGTAGAATGGATGTTTACTTCTAGCATAAATGTACATTAAGTGACTTTTTAAGAAAATGGATTTTTGTAGTATATTTTCATCAACATTTTGAGGCAAAAAAAAAAAAAACTCCATGGAGCTTGAATACATTGAAATGTGTGCCTTATCTGTTTCTTATTACCACATTTTGAATTAGGACTTTCATCCGGACCCTTGCCATGTAGGAAACTGTGTGTCTGGACCTTCATACATAGTAATTGAGTACCCCTGTTTTATGGCTTCCAGCAGACTGGTACAAGTTTTTATTTATTTATTTTTGTGTGTGTGGGTGTGTCCAACTCTGGGCATAGGCTTCACAGCCTGCTCTCAAGGCCCAGTAGTCCTCCTACATTCCATACACCTCTCTACATGTCACCATGTCAGCACTAACACCCACCGTCCATAGTGAATACATGCTAGCGCTGTCTCATACAAGACTGGTGTATTGGTATTAGTGGGGGTATTTTTACGACATGTCGGCTTGTCTTCTGGTAGATCAGTAAAGTCTGATTTTTATGAAATTCAAATCCTTAAACTGTTTCCTGTCCCAGTGGGGAGATGAACCTGGGTCCTGTAGGACTGCAGGCCACCTCTCTACCAATGGAGCCACCGCCTCCCCCTGAATTGAATAAAAATATTTTATTATACTGTAGTCTCTTCAGTATATTATACTATAGTCACTTCAGTAGGGATTTTTCTATAATTTTGTTTTGACTTCCATGTCCTGAACTTTAGGGCAGATAACTTTACCTTATTATTATGGGAGGTACTGACATGAAAGTGAGAGCAGTGTGTGCATACAAGCTTGTTGACTAGCCATATAACTGTTCACTTTTAGGCAGAGACGTCAAGACATAAATAAATTCAATTAGAATCCAAGCTTAGATTTCCACACACAAATTTTTCATATGGATTTCTAACCATTTCTTTCTGGTATCCTTGGGATAGGAGAAAGAATACTGTCTACATATTCTGTACAGTTGAGATGGCAAAAAGGGAGGGCATGGTGAGAACCAGGAATCACCTTATCATCTAATCAGTCATGCAAAATCAATTCAGGAAGCCTTGGATTTGGGTTTTGGGCCTGCTCAGGGATTAGGAAAACTAGACAGTTAAGTGGTTGTGTAGAATTTCAGAGATGTGATTGAAGAATATAAAAGTAGAAAATCGTAAAAACAGAGTGCCCAACCATGGAACTGCAGTTGGCAGTAAGAGACTGTTGTTATAGCCTATTCATGTTACTCTGAGAAGAGATGATCCTTAAACATTTGAAGGCTGGCAACTGAATGAGCGTCCAAGTGCTTTCATTATAAACGACTAGCAGGGGTACCCGGCATTACCCGGGCCAAAAAGGCAAGCACTGTAATCCTGTTTGTTCTAGTTCAGTCGTCCTTTCTACTCCAGAAAGACCATGTACAGTCAGGAAACGTTCCCCATTACCCACTGTTCGGAGCATTGGTGGTCAACGAAGTCACAAAGCAGCAGCCAGACCGCACTTATCTGGTAACTGTGAGTGGGGGGGAGGGTGGCCAGGGGTGGGAGGGTTTAGAGTTGCTCATGTCACTATCAATAGCCAGTGATAATGTGTCCGACGTATTCTCAAAGTGCAAAAGCAGTGTGATGTTTGTATGGTATTACACTGTCCTCTGTCTGTCAGCATTACTGCATATACATGATACAGTAAGTTCTCATTTTTCGCTGTTTTGATGTTCCGCCAGATTATCGCGAAACGTGAAACAATGAAGTGTAAAGTTAAGAATCAATGGGAAAAATAGATTGGCATTCCAGTGGGACAGCTGCCTTACCCTATCAAAGTCCTATAACACCAAACAGGCCCTACCCAAAATTAAATATGGTGTGTTTACTAGATGCTTATACAGCATAACACAGTAAACATGTACCTGAAATGACATTAGAACTGTTATAAAGAGCTGCAAACCAAAAATCCTTACCAGAAATAAAGTAAACATTGACATGAGTGGCAGGTGAAGGTGTGTTGAGGGTGGATGGGCTAGTTACTAGGTGACATGGGCCTCTCTGGGGAAGCCCTATCACCTAAGCCGAAGCCCTCAAAGGCAAATTCAGGCTCCAGCAACTCCACTTCCTCTCTGTCCACTTCTCCACCTTCTTCCTCCTCTCCTGTCACATCTGAGTCTTGCATAATAGCAGCCACATTCTGTGTCAAATTAAAAAATCATGTGATCCTGGCTTGTCTCTGCTCCAATATGTTTCTGTTGTAGACTGCCATCACTTGAGACTTCAGATCATTCAAAGTGGATAGGATCTGGGTAGCCTCAGGCATAGCCCTGGTGTATGTCTCGAAGGTTGTCGCCATGTCGGTTATGGTGGACAGGCTGTGGGACAAATTCTGGGTGGTCATCTTCTCCTGTGCAGTGTGATCTGGCCTTTCATTCTCTTCACTAGAGTTCATCTCTTCCTCTGTTACGTCAACCACACCTGAGTCTAAATCGTAGTGTGTCAAGTGTTGTCTTACAGCCGTTTTGTTCACCTCTGCTGTGTGTAGGCTTGTGCATCTGATCGCACAAAAAAAACAAATTCCATTAGGTGGATATTGATACAGTAAAAAACTGTGGCACAAATAAAGGTTGAGGGAAAAAAAAACACACACATTTACTTTATTGTTATTTTACATGCACTCACCTGCTTGCTGAGAGGTTCCTTGTTCTTCCACAGGGGTATAATGCAACGTTGATAACAGCAACCAGTGTTACCAGTTTTCATTACAATACTGTATATTCTTCTTCTGAATTGTTCTAACTAACACTTGGTTGGTTAACTCTAAAAACTAACTCCATTAGGTGGATATTGATACAGTAATAAACTGTAGCACAAATAAAGATTAAGGGGAAAAAAAACAAAGACACATTTACTTTATTGTTGTTTTACGTGCACTCACCTGCTTTTTGAGAGTTGCCTTGTTTTTCCGGAGTGTCCTTATGGTGCTGTCAGGAGCCCCAGTCAGGCGACGTATCTCAGGGACTGTCAACCCCTCCTCAATGAGCTGCAAAATCCTCTCCTTCTCGACTGCAAAAAAACACAATGGTGAAGGGGTCTGTAATACTGCCGCTATATCAATAGAGGGCAGGGTGGTTGCAAGTTGGCCGCCAACAAATGAGCATCGGTATGTGTCGTCTGCTGAGTGTCGGCTGCCGGCTGGAAGCGGCAACGAAAATTGGGAAAAAGTGATGAAGTTTGCGACATGTCGGAAACTTTTTTCTATCGCGAAAAATGAAGCGTTGAAGTAAAATCCATCAAAATACGAGGACTTACTGTACATGTTTACTGTCAGGGGTATGCTTCTTTGCCTTTGTTTTATAATGTTCAATAGGAATAATAGTTACAAAGACTGATCTTATAATTAGGACTTCCCATGTCGTTCTGTCTAAAGGAAAAAGAAAAGTCTATTAATTGCTCATGTAGATTTTTTTGTATTATTATTATTATTACACACTACCCTAGACTATAAGTTCGAGATGAATAATTACCAGAATAATACTGGAAATGTTTGCAGGCAGATTTTTATAGTGGGATGACAGAGGATAAACAAATTTATAAGTTGGGGCACAATCGGTAGAGAGGTGGCCTGCAGTCCTGACGGACCCAGGTTCAAATCCCCGCTGAGGCAGGGAACAGTTTAAGGATTTGAATTTCATTAAATTAGGCTTTACTGATCTACCAGAAGACCCGCCGACATGTTGTAAAAATACCCCCGCTAATACCAATACACCAGACTTGTATGAGACAGCCCTAGCACGTATTCAATATGGACGGTGGGTGTTAGCGCCAAATTGGTGACATGTAGAGGTGTATGGTATGTAGGAGGACTGCTGGGCCTTGATAGCAGGCTGCAAAGCCTATCCCCAGGGTCGCACACACACACACACACACACACACACACACACACACACACACACACACACACNCCCGCTAATACCAATACACCAGTCCTGTATGAGACACCCCTAGCATGTATTCAATATGAACGGTGGGTGTTAGTGCCGAAGTGGTGACATGTAGAGGTGTATGGTATGTAGGAGGACTGCTGGGCCTTGATAGCAGGCTGCAAAGCCTATCCCCAGGGTCGCACACACACACACACACACACACACACACACACAAAGCATTCTCCCCCAGTATCCCTGCTTGTCGTAAGAGGCGACTAAAAGGGTTGGTGGCGGGTTAGTGCCCCACCCCGTAAAAACAACTAACTTGTAGGAGGAGGCTGTAGCACGGGCCGAACAGGGTAGTACTCCCGAGGGGAATGGAATGCTGGTGATAGGGAGAGCAGGAGCTCCTTTCACTAGCTACCTAATCATCCTCCTTTGCTGACCTTTTCAGTGTGACAGTAACATGGAGAGTAGACCAGCATACTCTCCCAATCATTTCCTCTAACTATCCTATGCACTACACCACATGCGCTTTACATATCACACAACGTACCCCGCTACGTTACAGGGGTTGACGCCAGCAAGGGCATGCGGCCAGAAAACTTTGCCCCCGCTACCTAGTGGTGGACTTTGGGGGGAGGCTTGACCGGGGTTCCGCCGGCACAGATCATGGGTCCGGGGTGAGATGGGGCTCGAACCTGTGCTAGAGGGTACAGGGCATTGCGGTTCCCAGGCTGCCGCTTCCGCTCATTAGAGAGGGGCCCGAACCTGGGAGTAGCGCCCCAGGAGGCTGCCCTATCAGTGGGTGTATAATGGCGGGGCAGTTGCAGTGCCAAGCCGCGCTTGGAGGGTGTCCCTGCAGGTGTCCTGGCAGGGTGCCCCGAGGCCACTACCACAGCCACTAGTAAGCTGGTGGGCTAGGGGTCCCAGATCCATTGCCTGGACCTGGGTCTGTGCAATGGGTCGGGCCTTTGGAATGTTTACCCCCCTTTATCTTACCGACTATGACTATGAACAAAAACAAGCACCAAAGCAAGCCTGAGAACAGCAAATCACCCAGGGGGTTTAGGGTGGGTTCGTGGAATGTGGGAAGTTTGAGAGGAAGAGCAGGGGAAGTTGTTGAGGCATTTAGTAGGAGGTGGGTGGATGTGGCATGTCTGCAGGAAGTCCGGTACAGGGGTGGATCAGCCAGAAAGATTGCTGGGAAGGATTGCTACTATAAGCTGTTTTGGCAGGGGGGAACTGACGGATATTGGGGTGTGGGTGTGTTGGTTGCGGAGAAATGGGTGGAGTATGTCATGAATGTCATGAGAGTAAGTGATAGGATAATAGTAGTGAAAATTTTGATCGGACTGGTGATGGTTTCAGTCATATCAGCATATGCTCCGCAGGTAGGATTGGATGACGCAGAGAAGGATAGATTTTGGGATGATTTAATACGTGTAGTAAGTGGTATGGGTGATGATGAGGTAGTGGTTCTGGGAGGGGATTTAAATGGTCATGTTGGTGAAGCAGCTCAAGGTTATGAAGGAGTCCATGGAGGATGTGCATATGGTGTGAGGAATGCGGAAGGGGAAAGAATACTCGAGTTTGGGGAGGCTATGGACATGATTGTGTGCAACACACATTTTAGAAAAAGAGTGAGTAGATTGATTACGTACGAGTCCGGGGGAAATAGTAGCCAGATAGATTATTTTCTGGTAAGGAGGGTTGATAGGAGATTAGTGAGGGATGTTAAAGTTATAGGAAGCGAGGAGTGTGTTCAGCAGCACAAACTGTTGATTTGTGACATGGTGCTTAAGGAACGAGTGATGAGAAGGATGACATATGTACCTAGGAGGAAAATATGGAAGCTGAGAAACCAATCAGTAAGGGATGCCTTTTATAGTGAGATGAGGAGAGTGGTGGCTGAACAGGAAGCCAAAGATAGAGACGTTAATGAACAGTATGGAGCCCTTAAGAACAACCTCTTGAGAGTTACCGATGCAGTATGCGGTTGGACAAGAGGCCCACCAAGACATAAAGCAACTTGGTGGTGGGATGAGGGTGTAGAAGCCACAGTTAAGGAGAAGAGAAGGCTTTTCCGGGAATGGAAGAAGGGTGGTAACAGGGAGGAGTACTTGGCTGCCAAGCGCAGGGCTAGAAGAGAGGTATACAGGGCGAAGTCTGAGTCACAGAGACTTTTACTTGATAATCTAAATCATGAAGGAAGGAAAAATATGGTTTTTAGGGTGGCAAATCAGATGAAGAGAGATAATCGGGACATTGTAGGCGAGCAGTGTGTGAAGAATGATGAAGGAAGGGTAGTGGTTAACAGTGAGGATATTAAAGATGCATGGAGAGAGCATTATAGCCGGTTGTTGAATGAGGAGTTTGGTTGGGATAGGGAAGGTTTGGAGCCAGCTGATCAAGTGTTTGGGCCTTGGCCTTTGATTGACGCTGCTACTGTGAGTGAGGCAATAGGCAGGATGCGGGTGGGGAAGGCGGCAGGTGTGTCTGGGTTGACTGCCGAAATGTTGAAGGCCTCAGGAGATATTGGGGTGAGGTTAGTCACTGACCTGATAAATATGATTATATATGAGTGTGTTGTCCCAGATGATTGGCTGAAGAGTGTAATTGTAAATGTGTACAAAGGGAAGGGTGATGCCCTGGAAAGGGGAAATTACAGAGGTATAAAGCTCTTAGATCAGATAATGAAAGTAATGGAGAGAGTTCTAGAAGGTATGATTAGAGAAAGAGTGAATATCAATGAGATGCAGTTTGGGTTTATGCCAGGCAGGGGGACCACTGATGCCATATTCATTGTTCGACAGCTTCAGGAAAAATATATTGGCAAGAAAAGGGAATTGTATTTTGTTTTTGTTGATTTGGAAAAGGCCTTTGACAGAGTCCCTAGAGAGGTGGTGAAGTGGGCAATGAGAAAGCTAGGGTTGGAAGAGTGGCTGGTTAGGGTGGTTATGGCCATGTACGTGGGTGCTCACACTCAGGTAAGGGTGAATGGAGCTTTGAGTGATGAGTTTCC
>JAGKTI010000453.1:0-52221 GCA_018397915.1 Birgus latro
ATAACCATATAACATATCCACATAACATAAGCAGTGGTGGAGTTATGGGTTAATTCACAGAGCACTGATGGCAATATCACACTGAGTAGATTATACCAGCCTTGTATCTTTTCTCTACACTAGTTTTTATTATTGTTAAATACTGAAAATCAAATATATGTGTGAACTTAAGACATACACGTACAATTATAGTATGGATTATAATTAGCAAGAATCAGTCGGAGATGGAGAGTGAGAGACTAACAAGGAGAGTGTGAGTGAGGTGGAGGGGGGGAGAGGAAGGGGGAGGCCGAGGATGAGATGGAGGGATGGGGTGGAGAGGTAAATGAGATAGGGGGATGTGAGTTGGGAGGAAGGTAGTGAAATGGCAGGGGACAGGGCGACATGAAGGCGATTTGTTTGTGACCACCCCTTGCAGGATAGAGGCGTCTGGCAATATACTGTATAGATAGACATGGACATCTCTATACAGTATAAATAAGTGCTGTGGTGCTAAAATTGCCTGGCCACGTACACCATTCTCTCACAAGGAAGAAAGGACAAGAGGGGTGACTTTAGCCACTCAGTTGTGCGTCACCAGAAAAATAATAACTCAAACTGCTTACTCCATGAGGTATATCATTACCTATCTATCTATTGCCAGACGCCTCAATCCCATAAAGGTTGGCAATAAACTAATCGCCTCCATGATGCCCTGTTCCCCACCATTTCACTGCCCTCCATCCAGCTCACACCTCCCCCCCTCTCATATACTTCTCCACTCCATCCCTCCGTCTCATCTTTGGCCTCCACCTACCTCTCCCCCCCTCCACCTCACTCACATACACTCTTCTCGTCAGTCTCTTACTCTCCATCCTCTCCACATGGCCACCACCTCAACGTGTTTCTCCAAACGCTTCCTATCATATCCACATCGACACCACAATGCTCCTTCACTTCCTCATTTGTCAGTTTCTCTCCATGTGCCTCCACGCGATCGTCTCAAATAACTCATTTCCACTGCTCTCACTCTTGACTTCTGTCCCTCTAACAAGGTCCAAGCTCTTCCATACGTTAGAGATGCTATCGCAATACTGTCATGTATATTTCACTTCCATGCTCGCTTCCCTGTTTTTTATCACTACTTTCGAGGAACCGGCAACCTTTCTTCTTTGGCAATAAACTAATCACCTCCATGATGCCCTGTTTCCCACCATTTCACTGCCCTCCACGCAGCTCACACCTCCCTCTAAATTTCCATCCTCACTCATCACACTATCCAAGTACTTAAATGCACTCAAATTTTCCATTTCCTCCTCATCCAACCTCATTGTACATTCACTGATTTCACTTCTCTCGATGACTATAACTTTACTCTTCCCTACATTCACCTTTAGATTCCGTTTCTTACACACTCTCCCAAACTCATCCACCAAGCCATACAGCTCCCCTTCGTCTTCACTTAACAACACAGTATCATCTGCAAACAACAGTACAGGGAACTTCCAAACACTGCCCTCTCTCACTTGGGCCGCTCCGACATCCACTGTCCTACTGTGTATCTCTTTTATAACCCCATCCATATGCAGATTGAACAGGAGACATGACACATCCATGTTTCAATCCAAACTTCAAATAGAAAAATTCACTCAGTTCATCATCTAAACGCACTGCAGCCTTAGCACCCTCATACATACTCTTCACAGCATTCAACAACTTCCCATCTACTCCATATATTCTTAATACTTTCCACAATCCTTGTCTATTTACCCTGTCATATGCTTTCTCCAAATTCATGAAGGCCACATACGACTTCTTTCCCTTCTCTAGAAACTTTTCCACTAAAGATCTAAGAACGAATATCTGATCTACACCTCTTCCCTCCATAAAACCTCCCTTTTCTTCTCCAGCTAATTCCTCTGTTATTTCCCTAACTAATAAGTATCCTACCATATACTTTTCCTATTACACTAAAAAGACAAATGCCCCTATGATTACCACATACTTCTTCCCTTTTTTCCTTTGTACAGAGGAATAATTACAGTATACCTACTTCCAATCCTCCGGGGCTCGACCTTCCTCCCAGGCCAATCTGCACATCTTCCCCATCCATTCTACTACCATCTCTCCCTCATGCTTCAGCATTTAACCACACGCCCCAATTCATGGGACTTTCCCCATTTTAACTTTCTTCATTGCTTCCACAACTGATTACCTCCTCTCTTCTCACATCCCTCTGTCTCTCAGCCATTCCCCAGCCACTCACACTCGCATCACTTTCATTCTCGATGTTCAACAATTCCTGAAGTGTTCTCTCCATCTGCTCACTTTTTCTCCCTTCTGCATTAGTAATCTACCATTTTAATCTTTCACTCCCCAGCTAACTTCTTTGACACCCTGTCTACCTCTCTTCGCCTCTTTCCAGAATGTTTTTTTACATTCCCTCCACTTTACACTCAAATTCCTCATCTACTCTCTTCTTACCCTCTCTTACTAATCTCATCCGCTCTCTTCCTACCCTCTCTTACTAATCTTTTCACCTCTTCCTTTCTGCATATAACTCTCTCTTCAGTGTCTCAAATTCTTCCACGCCCATGTTTCTCATCCACTTACAATATGCTTTCTTCTTTTGCGCCACAGCCTCTCTAACCTCTTAATTCCACCCTGCTGTTCCCTGCACCCCCTTTCGTCTTCTCTTCACCCCACTCACCACCTCACATACTGCACAGGTTTCTTCTGTGAATATCTTGCACACATCTTCCATGTCCCCCATCTGCTCCATTCCATGTTTACTCAACCGCTCCTCCACTTCCCTCTTATATTCTGCCTTTTTTCCACTCTCTTGTAACTTTTCCACCGTCCTTGTAAGAAGTACTTCCTACTGTCCTTCCCTTCTTCTATTTCTCCATTTCATTTGGACCTTGAAGTCCACTCCCCCAACCTCTATATACTCTTGCATCCATTACACACCTTTTCATCCTGTTATCCACACACACACATAATCAACCATTGCCTTCATTCATTCAGTTCACCACCCACCTTTCTCATCACTCGTCACGTATACCTACTGATCATTTTGTGCCTGAAGGGGGTATTGGCTATCACCAACCCCCTCCTGGAATATTTGCATAAATATTGATTTATTTTAAATCAATATGCAGTATATGCAAACTAGAAGTCTGTCAAAGCGAGTTGGCAAGCTGCAGGTGAAACCGTACCCGCTAACTTTAGCACGATTACGCTCTAAATCCTGATTTTAAGTTAATAGTTAAGTGAAACAAATTTTTGACCCTGTTTCCAGTAATTGGGTGTGTATGAACTTATGTGGTCATAAAAATGATATTTTCTAATTGAAAGTGCCGATTCGGTAAATGGCCGCTGTTTCGGTGATTCGCCGCACCCCTTGACAGCGACTTGTCCCAGAACCCAGTCACACCCTTGTTCCACTCTGGTGGCAGTTTCACTCATCCATGCCTTCTTACATACTGTATCTCCAACAAGCACCATTTCGCTCTCTCCACTACACTTAATCATCTCTCCATTCACCTCATCAACCCCAGTTAGTTTCCTATTTTTCAGGCGCTTCACAGCGTTCTTGGTTCACCCTTACCTCCGCGATTGTCATGTTTCCTGGCACTGTATTGGTTATGCGCTGTGTTTTATGGCACGACTTCTCGCTTCGTAGGTACACAGGCTCAGACCTCAGGTTTACCGCTGTGTCTTAAAGCACGACTCCTCATACCACAAGTCACAGGCACAAGCTTTCGGGGTCCTTTATTACACGACCGAGTTAGAACATTTACCAAAGGAACAGGGCAAAAACACAGGCAAACCAGTACTGCACATATATTAACCAGATTTGGGAAAACAATACAATATGGAGTACTACACGTGGCACTTCCAGGGATCACTTACAATAACTTATAGTAAAATACAGAACAGCAGAGTGACACACTGGGAGTGATGAGTCTGTGGCTCACTACGAGTCCATGTTTGGGGCTACACAATAAGCTCCGGCCTTTCTCTGGCCTTACACACGCCATTCGGAGGTTTCTCCCTCGTATCACTATGGGGAACACTGAACTTGGACTCGATTACGAGTTTACTGAGAGCCACTGGAGAAATCACTGCTGGGTTCACTCATCAAGTGGGGAGCACAAGAACACTGGGGAGGAGAGGGGGAGGGAGTTGTTCACTGAGGGAAGGGGACTACACAGAAGTCACTGGGGGAGTCGAGTAGATTCACACAGGGCAGGGAGTGGCGGCAGGAGAGAGAGAGAGAGAGCTTCTCATGCTCTCTGGAGGTTCAGGTGTCGACCCAGTGTAAGAGGGAGGCCTACAGGGGGCGATGGAGTCGCCTCGCATCAGGAGGCAGCCCCAGGAGTACTTGGGCCCTCAGGACTAGGGCCGAAGAGGGCCAGGAGGTGAGTGGCCCAGCGTAGGGCCCGGGCTGTGGTTGGCATGCAGAGGACGCCAGGTGCCTCGGGGGAGCCCGGGAAGGAGGACATGCCCCTCGAGGGTCGAGGGCTGCAGCCTCGGGGGTAGGAGGCCGTCAGGAGTCACCTGCGGCCTGGGTGCCCCTGCGAGTCCGTCAGCATCGGGGGTCGGGAGGAGGGTAGCTGGGCAGACTGGATCCCTGCATCACCTCCACCACACGCTGGACCTGTAAGGGAGAGAGAAGGATGTCTCGTTTGGCCACAGGAGGGTTGGGCTGAGCCAGAGACTCGCTCCCCTTCGGAAGCCTCGGGCTTCATGGAGAAGGGGGAGTATGAGCTCACGTCCTCAGCCTGGCAGGCCTGATGGGTGCCGCCGTAATTCCACGCCGGGAGAAGAGGAGATTTGGCGGATGCTCCTTGAGCCTGGCAAGCCCAACGGGCGTTGTCAAGGCACCCTGCAGGAGGGGAGAGAGGGGGAGATCCGGCAGGTGCTCCCTGAGCCTGACAAGCCAGATGGGTGTTGCTGAGGCGCCTCTCGCTCCGAGGGCGGCAGGAGGCAGAGATCCGGCGGATGCTCTCGGTGGAGCAGGCCCAGCGGGCACTACCTTGCTCCTGCTGGGGGTCTAGCACAGCTGCAACATACCCGGTGGGTGACACCGCGGTGGTATGTCTGGCGGACGCTACCACAGCTCTGCTCCTTATTCCAGGGCTGGCATGGGGGATTGGCAGACGCCCTCGCACAGGTTTGCCCAGCGGGCGCAATCGTGTTTCTGCTCCTGGGGGAGGGTAGCAGATGGGGAAGAACCGGCGGTTGCTCCCTCACCAGCAATTCCGGCGGAAGTTGCTGGGCCGCTACATGGGGATGCTGAAGAGCAATTCGCACCCCGAGTCTGATGAGGGCTGGTATGGGTGGAGAGTAATGCTTCCGGACTGTTACCTCGTGTCCGGTCTAGTTGAGGGGAGGAGGGGCTTATGGGGGAAGGTGACGTAAACCGTTGTGGCCCGGAAGGCCGATTCACCTGTGAGGTGAGCATTTCCTCCCTGTTTTGGTAGTTGGTGGTGTCGTTGTCGGGGCGCATTTTAGTATTCCTTCTCTGCACACCCCCCAAACCAATCATGTCTCCAGCCCCTCTGCTGTCTCTACTCCCATTCATCAGGCTTTCAAAATATTCGTACCTTCTAGTCCTTACTTCGTCCCCATGGGTTAATAATCTACCACTTATATCCTTTACACTTCCACATTTCTCTCCGCTGTCACTTCCATATTTCTGCACCTCTTTCCAGAATAACTACCTACTTTTAGTGTAATTTGCATTCATTCTTCTTCCTAGATCATCATTTTTCTTTTTCCTCTTCAGTAACCTTTTTATGTGCTTCTTGCACCCAATATAATCAGCTCTTATATTAATGTAATCTCTGTTCTGTAACCACTCTAGCCACTTCTTCCTCTTTGCCTCCACTGCTCTCTCAACCTCTTTATCCCACCATGCCATACCTTTCATTGTTGTTACTCTTGCCACACCACACACCACTTTAGCATCCCTCACTAAGCAATCCCAATATGTATCCCATAGGCTGTCCAGATCCATTTCATTCCAATTCACTGATTCCAACTCCTCCCCTACTTTAGTCTTGTATTCATCTGCCATTTCTTTGATCTTCAGCTTCTTGACTTTCTCTCTCCTGCACTTCACTCCCCTTGTCTTGCCATCTGACAAACCTCCGCATAGTCCTCTCACGGCCCTCGTAACAGCAGTAATAATAATAATAATAATAATAATAATAATAATAATAATAGTAATGTTATGCTGCATGTTCAAGGTTCAACTTCTTGTCCCCTGATCACGAGCGACTGTTCTAGGGTTCTTTTCAAGACCGGGTCTAGTGCATACAACTAGAGGAACAGGGCATAAAAACTCGGCTGAACCAACCTTACACGTATATTACCTTAGTTTACAACACTGAACTAGACACAGATACAATATCTCCAATACACCTATTTAGGCACAAAACACAAGATGGACTAAAGAACTTGGGACTGGGTGACTGGACTGCTTGGGCTGCTTACAGGTGGCGGCCAGGTGTGGAGGGAGTCTCGGGCTGGTCGTCTTCTTGTAGGAGGCACGGGACTCTCGCCAGGGGCCAGGTCGTCTGGGCTGGACTGCTGGGTGGTGTAGAGGGGGGGTCCTTACCTGTCAGAGCCTTGTCATGGGTTTCGGCTCTCAGGCCTCAGGCTGATTAGGAAGAGCTGGTGCTCTTGTCTGTGCCTACTCCGGGAGGTAGAGTTCTGGCTGATGGGGCTGGGGAGATCACACCTTGGGGTCCTGGGGATGCCCATGGGAGTCTGGGGCCTGCGGCCTTCCTTCAGTGGAGTTGCCATCAGGGGTGGTCTGCAGCAGCCCTTTGGTTGTGAATCCGACAGCCAGGGACGTTGTCGGGGCACCAGCTGCAGGTTGTAGATCCCCAGGCTGCTGACAGGGCCTCTCCTGAGCTCCTCCAGTGGTTCACCTCTGTGGGGAGAGAGAGAGAGTCCCACTCAGCCACAGGAGTGGTGGTGGGCCGAGCCAGGGACGTCCTCCTTAGGGAACATCCTAGGGGTAGAGGATAGGGAGCGGACGGTGGCCTGCTCTGCCCTTCCCATGTGGACGGTGGCCAACATGGTGGTTCCTGTAACCCCAGGGGCTGCAGGAGGAGAACAGACAGTGGCCTGTTCTCCCTTCCCGACACGGACAGTGGCCTGTGTCACGGTCCTGCTCCCTGTTCAGGGGGCAACCGGAGGACGGACGGTGGCCAATCCTTCCTTCCCAGTACGGATGGTGGCCTGTACCGTGGTGCCGTTGCAGGTAACAGCTGAGGAGCGGATGGTGGCCTGCTCTGCCTCGTGCCCGACATGGATGGTGGCCTGTGTCACGGTGCTGTTCCTGGGTATACCCGTAGGTGAGGAGCGGACGGTGGCCTGCTCTGCCGCTTGCCCAACATGGACGGTGGCCTGTGTCGTGGTCCAACAGGTGGTTACAGCTGAGGAGTGAACAGTGGCTTGCCCTGCCTCGTGCCTGACACAGACGGTGGCCTGTGTTGCAGTGCTTCCCCTAGAGGTGACTGCAGGTGAAGAGCAGACGGTGGCCTGCTCTGTCTCTTGCCTGACATGGACGGTGGCCTGTGTCGCAGTCCAGCAGGGGGTAAAGTGGGCTGCTCTGCCTCGTGCCAGACACGGACGTTGATCTGTGTCACAGTGCTGTCTGGGACTATGAAGGCAGTCCCACCCCAAACCTGGCAAGAGCTGTCTCAGCTGGAGTGTAGGTGACTGGAACTGCAGTCCTGGCGTGTCATGGGATGAGGTCGAGAGGGACATAAGGCAGTTAGGGACGTGAGCCTGTCTCCCCCTGAGCCTCTACGTTCTTTACCTGCCCCTTGGTGGTCTCCTTCTAGGGTGGGTGTTGTGACACCTGCCTTCCCGTGGTCTCCTCCTGGGGTGGGTGTTGCGACACCCCTCCCTGGGTCTCCCGTTGGGGTGGGCATTTCACCACCGTCATGGGCAAGAAAGTCCCGTCCCCGTGCCTGAAGGTGGTAGGTGTCTGAGAGGGTAGCTTGGTGAGTTGGCATGAGGTGGTAAAGGAAGTTGGTCCAGTGGTTGGGGGGCTGGTTTGGGTGCTGGTGGGGTGTGTAGGTGACTCGGAGGGTGGAGATGTTCTGTGCGTGCTGGAGGCGGCGGAGGAGGTGAGGCATCCCGTGTACACGTAGGTGTTTTCCATGGGCGGGGATCCACGTCACTCGCTGAATCCTCATCCTCGGTAATGGTGGAGGGTCAGCGTCCTCTGGTTGTATGCTGGCTAGTGGTGGTACATGTCGCAGTGCTGTCTGGGACTGTGGAGGCAGTCCCACCCCGAACCTAGCAAGGGATGCCTCGGCTGGAGTGTAGGTGACTGGAACTACAATCTTGGCGGGTCGTGGGTTGAGGGCGAGAGGGATGTAAGGCAGTCAGGGACGTGAGCCTGTCTCGCCCTGAGCCTCTAAGCTTTACCTGCCCCTCAGTGGTCTCCTCCTAGGGTGGGTGTTGCGACACCCCTCCCTGGGTCTCCCTTTGGGGTGAGCATTTCAAATAATAATAATAATAATAATACAGTATATAGTAATAATAATAAGGAGCATTGTGATGTGGTTGAGGATGTGATGGGAAGCGTTAGGAGAAGCACGTTAAGGTGGTTTGGGCATGTGGAGAGGATGGAGAGTGAGAGACTGATGAGGAAAGTGTATGTGAGTGAGGTGGAGGGGACGAGAGGGAGGGGGGGGCTGAGGATGAGATGGAGGGATGGAGTGGAGAGGTATATGAGAGAGGGGGGTGTGAGTTTGGAGCGTGGTAGTGAAATGGCAGGGGACAGAGTGACATGGAGGCGATTTGTTTGTGGCCACCCCGTGCGGGATTAAGGCGTCTGACAATAGATAGATAGAATAATAATAATAATAATCATTCATCATCATCATCATCATCCGGACCTCCTTTCCCACCCTACGGCAGGGTGAGGAGTAGCAACAACAGCCCAAATTTGCCCAATCCAAAAGGCCATGCTTCCATTCACTCATCATTCAAGCCCCCAGAATCCTGGCTCTATCGGATACGCCAAAACCATTCACCACATTTTGTAGCTTCACATAAATGTATCCGATAGAGTCAATCCGGACACTGCCAGGTTAAAAAGGGGTGCCCAAATCCCTGATCATGCACTTCTTCTCACAACATTCATCCAGCCAGCTTGATCTCTTATCAGTTCCCCAGCCTCACTGACTTCCAAACCTCTCTTCCTCACACACTCATCCACCATATCTCTCCACCTTCTCCTTGGCCTACCTCACCTCTAATAATAATAATAATAATAATAAATATAAAAATAATACTTATGGGTGGTATTAATAAACTCAACCAAATTAATGTATACACTGTTGTCTTCACCCATATAGCTAACAAATAGTTCACAACTATATCGGAGAGAATATTAGTGATATAACAGGATAAATACAACTATCTGTAATAATGGTTAAGTGTTATGGAGATTTGTTTAACCTGTGAACTGGATATTATATATACCCAGTACTTTTAAATATGATCCCACAAGGACAAACTATCTGGATGGAGAGAGAGAGAGAGAGAGAGAGAGAGAGAGAGAGAGAGAGAGAGAGAGAGAGAGAGAGAGAGAGAGAGAGAGAAATTTTGATCGTTGGTTTTTAGGCATTTCATCTTACATAAGTGACTTCTAATAATATACAAAAGAAGGCTCTGACTTTGCACAAATACTGTCTGCATCTGCCAAATATTATCACATATTTAGTATTACATGTTAGTCCATAAATATCACTGCACTAGAAAACCACTTGGTGATATGTGTTGTGGGGATGGCTCAGTCTCCAGGTGCTAGTAGGCAATAAACATACAGGGTAGTCCATAAATAGCACTACACTAGAAACTCACCTGGTGGTATCTTATGAGTTGTTGAGATGTCTCAGTCTGCTGGTATGGGTAGGAAGTAAGTAGGTTATACAGGGTTGCCCATATACAGTGCTACACTAGAAACTCGCCTGGTGATACCTTATGTGTTGTTGGGATGGTTCAGTCTGCTGATGTAGGCATGGGTGTGGCAGTGGGTGTAGGCAGTGAAAAAAAATAATAATAATACTGTAATAAAGGATAGACACTGGTATCATATGTGTTGTTGGGATGTACACATAATGCTGTACCATCACAAATAATGCCAAACCCATACACATTATGCTGTACCTTCACAAATAATGTCAAACCTGTACACATAATACTGTACCTTCACAAATAATGCTGCACCCTCACACACACATGTCAGCCTCACTACATATCACTCTACCCTCACATTCACACACCTCTCTACCATCACACACATGGGAAATCATTCTTTACTGTAGATTAGTTGTGTGTTAATGAAGCTAACCATTTGGCAAAATGGGAGGTGGGACAGCTTCCTTCTTCAGTGCACACTGATTTCTCAGCCTTTCAGTACCAAGTAATCAATATTTAATGTTATCTATGAATAATTTTCAGTGAAGTGTATACAGCAATAAGTGCATTGTCAAGACTTCCTTTGTCTGCAAGAAGGCAAGCATTTATCCACTTCTCCTGTATGTTTGTTCTCCTGAGAAATTGTAATAATAAATTCTGTTGCATTTGTATTAAGCTTGGTTTTAAAACAGCCATATTCAGAACAGTTCCATAGCATTTTTATGGATTATGCGAATGAAGATACAGACAAAAAACATCAGGGCAGCCACATAAGTTCTATGCCTGGGTACAAATGAGCATGGGAAACACTCAGCCATGTGAGTGGCAAGCATGACGTCATGACCTCCTCCAAACACTCAGCCAAGTGAGTGGCAAGCATGACATCATGACCTCCTCCATCTCCCTAGGGACCTACAAATTGCCTGACCTGTTTACTGGGCTGTGAACTCAGCAAAACCTGTAATTCTGCCATAACTCCTTTAGTTCAGTGACACAGTTAGTCTTGCTACCCCCCTCTGGTTTTATTACCTTTAGGGGGGATTTCTTACTGTGAAGAGGTTAATGGAAAATCTGTGCTGGGGGAGGCAGTGGCTCAATCGGTAGAGACGCGGCCTGCAGTCCTAACAGACCCAGGTTGAAAGCCCTGTTGGGGCAGGGAACAGTTTATGGATTTAAATTTCATAAAAAGTATACTTTACTGATCTACCAGAAGACCCGTTGACATGCTGTAGAAACACCCCTGATAATACCAATACACCAGTCCTTTATCAGACAGCCCTAGCATGTATTCAATATGGATGGTGGGTGTTAGTGCTGAAGTGGTGACATGGAGATGTAGATGAAGTTGGTGACATGTGGAGATGTAGGAGGACTACTGGGTCTTGGGGATATGCCCTGGGGATAGGCCCTGAAGCCTTTGTCCAGAGTTGGACACATTAAAAAAAAAATAAATAAATAAAAAAAATAAAAGCATAAGAAGATAAGAAATAATATACATAAATACATCATCACACAAATGGGGTAAATGACCTTCATGTAATTGAGAAGCATTAATATCAAGTTTTTTCCACTCTTCAGCGATACTTCTAATGAATGATGGTAACCAATAGTCTATTACACCCCACCCTCGGCTATCACTCCTAATTGGTGCCGCCATGGCTGCGCTATAGCCGAAAATGCGATAGCCAAAGTGAAGAACTTAAGGCAATAATTCTAATTGATGCCATGACCTCAATATTTACCCTTACGATACCCGTTTTGTACCACATAATAACATATTATAGTAAACAAATGAGCATACAGTACAGACTTTATCGGCATGCTCCACTGTTTATAAATAAAGAAGATGATGGCTGCTTCAGCTGTGTACTGCAAATGCTCCAACTGTGGACTTTTTAAATTTCTATAAGGAGGTTGAACTTCACCAAATTCATTGTGTTAAGTAATGAAACATTTAAGAGTCTTTGGGTGTACTGTAGTGACTAGTTTATAGGTTTGTTTGTAAAACCGCTATGAAAGTGCTGGTGACGAAGCACCTATCTCTAAGCCAAGACGAATAAGGCCTCCCATCATCATCATCACGTATATAAAAGTGGTTATTAATGTATTATAGTGGAGTTTTATTCATAATTGAGCATACAGACTTTATCAAATGAAATTCTTCAATCACTGCTTGAGTAGCATCCTCCACCATCTTGAATGTTTTGGTTGGCCAGCTGATGTGTCCACTTGGCCAAGCTTTTTTTCGCTCGATCCACAAGGCTGGTGCATGATAGCAGGCATTTAGTGCATGATAAAGGAATCTGGGTAGGTTTTTAATACATGCGTGATAGTGGTAAAATGCTACAGTGGAATGCGCGATAGCCGAGGGTTGGGTGTACCTAATTTTTTCCAGTGCATCTCAAGAAAGAGTGACAAAAATGGGTATTTTAGAGCTGTGTGTACTTTGAACACCTTTAATTACATACTGTAGCACACATTACAAAAATATCTTATTTTGTATTACTTTCTCGATTGTTTTAATGCATTTACCAAATGTACCTGAATAACTAAGAAATGAAAACTTCAAACACCCATTTTAGGGCACATTCTGGCCTCCAGAAATTATAGTCATTGCTAGAGCAGGTTTGTTTTAACCTGATACAGATCCCTAATCCCTTTCAAAGTTGTGTGAGTGGCCTAGCTCTGTCAGGTGAAAGCAAACCCACTATAATCAACATAGCCACAGGAAGGGATAGCCACAGTCAGACTTGGGGCTTATTACAGTAGCTCATGAAAAACATAAAGTAACTTCCACGGAAGCCAAAAAATAAGCATTTAAAGTCTTATTTCTACATTTTACCCTTCTATAATACAATACTGAAAAACTACCATATAAGTTTTAGCTACGATGTTGCTATAATTAATAATACAGTAGTTACACATACAAGGTGCCCCAGAAAATGTCAGAAATTTCAGTAGGTTATTCTTTAGCTAACTTTGAGTGAGGGAAAAAAAAAAGCTATATCAACACAGGTCCAATTCTCAGCCATTACAGGCCTAAAATTCCTCAGGACCTTCTGGGTGATTTATTAGCGAGACCATTTTTATGCTAACGGTGACGAATAACTGTAGCTCCATAATAGCTGATAATTAGATCGATGTTGATATAGCATTTATTACTCAAAACTTTCTCAAGAATAACCTCCTGAAGTTCATCAAACATTTCCTGGGACACTCTTCATACTCAACAGCAAATACACAGACCCAGCCTTGTTGACTTCCTATCCTACAGCCATCATAGTCTCTATGACAGGCATTTGTTTCATCGAGTCTGCCAAAAGCAGCCCATGGATTTCAGTTTAGTGTGAAAAACTAATACATAACAGTATGGCTCAGATCAATTTTAATAACAAGTGTCTGGAATACAGTAAAACCTCAATATAATGGACTTCAATAGACCTGGATTCGCTTTTATCGGACTTGAGGAGCTACCGGACTAAATTTCTATATATCAGAAAAAGTCTGATAAAGCCAGAAGCAGTCGGGACTGCATGACCACTTCAGCTATGTTCACCACAATAAGGTAAATAAAAGACATGTTTATCAGTGTACAGTAGTATATTATACCATTTGATTAATGTAGTGAAGTTATAACACAGTACAGTACAACAATAGTAGTCAAAACAGTTTAAAAACTCTTCACACAATCCAGACTAATGTCTGATATATCGGAAAAAGTCCGGATTACCAGGGAGAATTTCGGATGTAGCTTTTATTGGAATTTTGCATTTTCCGGAATGGTCTGGGCCCCAATTAGTCCGTTATAGTGAGGTCTTACTGTATTTAGATTTTCTGTTTAATAAATCAAAATATTCCATGACTGTTTTAAAACTGATCTAAGAATCAATTACAGTGTATGTTTTATGTCCCTTGCACAAAGTGAAGAACCCACATTATGTACTTTTGGCAAACCCTGAACTCTGTATCAATAATGACTAGACTAGAGAAATCTCAGAATTATCAAAAGCTGGAGGTGGTGAGGAAATATACCAATGATCTGCTTCCCTCCACCACACCACACTAGGATATACACTGGTCCCTCATGTAGTGCATCATTTTCAAGTAAAGATTCAATTATATGGCAAGTAAAACTGTGACCCCATCCTCGTGTGGTACATGGTCTGAGCGTGAGTAGTGTGGTTTGGGGAGAGAATGATGTCACTCCAGGAAGCTCGTTTATGTGTGTGTGTGTGTGTGTATTTACCTACTGTATTTGTATTTACCTATTTGTAGTATACACGAATTGAGCTAAGCTCGTGTTGTCTTGTCTCCATATCTACATTTATTTAATCTAGTTTTAAAGACATGAATGTTTTTCGCCTGCACCACCTCTTCGTCTAAGTCATTCCAAATACTTATGCTTCTGTTCGGGATTACTGAACTTTTTGAGATCATTAAGACATCTACTTTTCCTCAGCCTGAAGCCATGACCTCTTGTTCTTCCATCATCCAACACAAAAAGATCCTCTCTATCCACCCTTTCCATTTCTCTTACATTTCTAAATATCATGATCAAGTCACCTCTTTCCCTTCTTACGCACAGTGCTGGTAACTTTAGTATTTCCAATCTTTCCTCGTACATGAGTTTCAATAAACATGGTATCGTCCTCGTTGCCATCTGTTGAACCTTCTCTAGTTTATCAAAATGCTTCTTCAAATGAGGTGACCATGCCACAACTGCATACTCTAGTGTTGGTCTTATCATGGTTACTAACAACTCCCTCAACATTTCCTCATCCACATAATTAAAAGCCACTCTCATGTTAGTTAGTAATCTATAAGTTCCTGCAATGATTTTGTTTATACCGTATGGTTTTCTGGTGACAAGTCATCCTGAATAATCACTCCCAAGTCTTTCTCATCCTTTCTTTTACTATCTCATTGACCATTTTATATGTCCAGTGTGTTTTTTTTTCACTTATTCCCATTTCTAATACATGACACTTCTTGGCATTAAAATCCATTTTCCAAGTCTGGCTCCAACTGTGGAGTTTGTCCAAGTCCTCTTGCAGTTTTTTACAACTATCAATAAATTTAATATGTTTCATAATTTTAACATCATCTGCAAACATACTTATGTAACTATTCAAACCCTCTGGCAAATCATTTACATATATCATAAACATTATTGGGGCTAAGACAGAGCCCTGGGGTACTCCACAAGTCACATTTCTCCATTGTGAAACCTTGTCTCTTATCACTGTTCTCATCTGCCTTCCTATCAAATAATCTCCCATCCACTTTAATAGTTTCCCATGCACCCCTCCAAAGGTCTTCAACTTCCACACCAGTCTCCAATAGGGTACCTTGTCAAATGCTTTCTTGAGATCAAGATCCACACAATCTGTCCATCCCTCTCTTTCTTGTATGATATCTATTACCCTACTATAGAAACTTAATAGGTTAGTAACACATGATCTTCCTTCCCTAAAACCAAACTGTCTTGGTGTTATCACTTCATTTTCTTCTAAGTGCTTTATCCATCTTTTTCTAATAATTTTCTCACAGATTTTACAAACTATACTAGTAAGTGATACAGGTCTGTATCTGAGTGGTTCTTCCCTATCTCCTCCCTTGAAGATTGGCACAATACTTGCTCGTTTCCAAACCATAGGTAACTGTCCATTTTCCAGTGATGTCTTAATGATGACATAAACAGGCCACACTAACTGGTCAGCACATTCCCTCAGAACCCATCCAGCCACACCATCTGGTCCCATTGCTTTTCTTACATCCAAATCCCTCAAACGTTGTAGCACCTCATTCACATCAACTTAATTTCTGCCATTCCCGTCATCTGGGTTCCATTTCAGGTTCCCTAAATTCCTCCTCCAACACACAGACTGACTGCAGTTTTTTGTTCATTATTTAGCACAATTCTTCTTCTCTTTCGTATGTTTCATCTCCATCCCTCAGTCATATTATACTGTCCTTAACTTTCATTTTACCATTTCAAACCTATAAAACAGTTTTGGCTCTTTTTTACATTTAGTTACAATACCTTTTTCATATTTCCTTTCTTCTTCTCTCTGCACCCTTACATATTCATTTCTTACCTGCTTATACTCCACCCAAGCCCTTTCACTATACCTTCTTCTCACTTTATTCCATGCTCTTTTTCTTGCCTCTTGTGCCATTCTACATCTGTTGTTAAACCATTCTTTCTTCCTTTCCATAGCTGTGGAATATTTTGGGACATATTTACTAACTCCTGTTTTATATACTTCTATCAAAAACGCATATTTCTCATCAATATTTGTGATCGCATTCATTTTACTCTAGTCTACAGTTTGGATAAAGTTCCTCAGGGAAGCAAAATCTGCCTTCCCATAACTGTATCTATTTTCTCTGTGTTTTTCACCTCCTTCTCCTTCCCTTACTCCAACCACTTCCATCTCAATAACCAGATGGTCACTTTTACCAAAGGGGCATTGGTAGGTTATGTTCCTCACATCATTTGGGGTCAAGCCTTGGTGGTTCATCGTAACCCCTAATTCTTGTATTTTCTTTAATTAATTGGGTTAACATGTTTTTCATCACCAATTCCATTAATTTATTTCCCCATGATTCCTCATTTTTCCCAGCATCCATACTTTCCCAATCAACTTCTCTCCAGTTAAAATCACCCAATATTATTATTCTATTTCTTCGTTCATTTAACATCTTTGGTTTACTAATGGATTCTCTTATTAACTGTTCATAATCTTTTGTCCATGCCCTAGTTTGGGGGGTCATATAAAATACTATTACAGTACATCTACATTTTCTCCATAATTGTCCTCTATTTCAATTCCCAAAAGTTCAGCCAAGGTATTTTCAGTTTCTATATATTTTGCTCTTAGGTTATTATGGGTTAAAATCATTATACCTCCCCCAAACTTGCTTTCACTATCCTTTCCCCAAATGTTATTATTGTTCCATCCAATTAATTTTGTATTAACATCTCGGGGCAATTTAGTCTCCACAAAGCAAACAATTTCAGGTTTATTTTCATTTATATAGTCTCCAATTTCCCCTTTCTTGGATATTAACCAATCTACATTACTGTACACAATACTCAGATTTACTGCACTGTTTCTATCTTTACTCATTCTTCTCTTTTTCATATTCATATCCATTCCCCTCCCCTTGTTTCCTTCACTTCTAGTTCCTCACATACCACTTCCTTACGTTCATATCCATTACTCTCCAAAAGTTTTATATTCCTCCTCTGTCCTCCTGTCATTTTTTTCCTTAACTTGTTCCTTCAAAGATTTTAAAACTTCTCTTTCTTCTTCATTCATATCCTTTCTTACTATAATATTTTCCATCCCTGCCTCTTTACTTAGTTTCCAGGTCACTTTAAGTATATCATTTGATACACTTTCCGATCATAACTTAACTCTCACTGCTCTTACTGCCCCTTTCTTATATGGCCCTATCCTCCTGACTTCCTCAATTTCTTTTTCCCACTTGTTTCCTTTGGGATCAACTTCCTCAATATTTTTTGTACTTGATTTAAGTCTCTCTCAAGTTTCACACACCTAACCTTTTCTTCCTCCTCCCTGTTTCCAAATAATCACACACCTGTTCCTTTCTACAGTTTCTCTCACTATTTTCTCTTTTTTCTTTAATATTTTCAGGACATTTTCTTCCATTTTTTTCTTGTGTGTGTGTGTGTGTGTGTATGTGTGTGTATTTATCTAATTGTATTTACCTAATTGTGATATACAGGAAATGAGCTACGCTCGTGGGGTCCCGTCTCTTTTTCTCATTAAGTCAAATTTTGCTTTAAACTCGTTTAAGTTTTTAGACTGGACGATCTCTTTGTCCAGTATATTCCACAGGTCTATGCATTTATACGGAAAACTATATTTCTTGATGTCCTTCAAGCAGCGTGGCTTCTTCAGTTTCAGTCCATGTTCTCTCATTGCTCTCTTATCCCATACAAACAGATCTTCTCTGTCAATTTTATCTACTCCCATCATGGTCCTGAACACTGCAATCATGTCATCCCTCTCTCTCCTTTCCTCTAAGGAAGGCAAATCCAGCCTTTCTAGCCTCTCACTGTATGACACATCTGCCAGACTGGGGACCATCTTAGTTGCTGTTCTTTGTATTCTCTCAATCTTGTTTATATCTTTCTTTTTGTGTGAGGACAACACTACTGCTGCATATTCTAACCTGGGGCGGATCATGGCCACTATCAATTTTTCATCATCTCTTCATTCATGTAATGAAATGCCACTCTTATATTGGTCAAGAGTTTATATGTCTCTCTATCTTGTTAATGTGTTTTTCAGGTGACAAACTATCCAGGACCAGCACTCCTAAATCTTTCTCTTCTCTCGCTTTTGTGATTGGTTCATTACCCATCATATAATTAAGTGATGGTCTCTTGGTGCTTTTACCCATTTCCAATATTTTACATTTTTTTGCATTGAATTTCATTTCCCACATCCGGCTCCAATCATGTATCCTATCCATATCCTCCTGCAGCATTTTACAGTCCCCTTAAACCTCCACCTTCCTTAAGATCTTTGCATCAACAGCAAACAGACTTGCATAACTGTTCACTCCATCTACCATATCATTTACGTAAATCAGGAACATTACTTAGTGGTAGGTGGTGGCGACCATCATCCACTCACTTGATGTAGTGCTGCCTACTTCTTCCTTAGCCTTTATCATTCTCTTTCTGAGCCTGCCCTCCTCTCTTCCTATTTCTCCCATCTTTCCTGTCACTTCATGTTGATTTTCTTTCCTTTACAGGTGGCTTTACATTGAGTGACAAGCCAAATGGTTTCCTGTAAACCAAGAAACCATTTACAACACTGAGTGATAATCATATAACCAAACCATACGTGCTCCCTACGTGTCAACAAGTGGGTTGGTGGAGGGTTAGTGCCCCTCCCTGTAAAACAAATAACTCAGAGTCAAATGGCCATCCCTTACGGGATTATGGCATCTGGCAATAGATAGATAGATAGGAACATTACTGGCGCCAACATCGAGCCCTGTGGGACACCACTTGTTGCTTCTCTCCATCCAGACGTCCTGTCCTTTATTACCGTCCTCAAACGTACAGAAATGACAATGATTAGGTGGATGTGCAGTGCGTCCCTGCGTGCAAGGCCTGGGGGGGGCTGGGTTTACAATAGAAGAGTTGAGAGGTAGGATGGGGCTGGAGTGTATTGGTGTTGTGATGAGGAGAGGTAGGCTGAGGTGGTTTGGACATGTGGAGAGGATGGGGGATGATAATTGGGTACAGAGGGTGAGAAGTGTTAATATTGGGGGAGGGGTTGGGAGGGGTAGACCGAGAAAGATATGGGACAAGGTCATTAAATGTGGCTTAAGGGTTAAGGGACTGAATAGGGAGGCTGCCAGAGATCGAGCAGCATGGAGAGCCGCCATTAGGTGACCAAGGCCGACACATGCAAGCATGTTGGAGCCTTCAAAAACGAAATGAAACGAAACGATTTGTCTGTCTCTCAAAAAGTCTCTCATCCATTCCTGGAGGTTACCCTTCAGTCCTCCTAAATGCTCTAATTTCCACATTAGTCTCTGTCAAATGCCTTCTCCAAATCTAAATACACACAATCCACCCAACCGCCTCTCTCCTGTAGCACATCAATCACTCTTGAGTAAAAGCTCAACAAGTTGGAAACACATGACCTTACACTTCTAAATCCAAATTGACTTTCAGTCAAAATATTCATCTCTTCCAGATATTTTATCCACCTATCTTTCAGAATCTTCTCACACAATTTTGCAACCATGCTGGTTAGGGACACTGGTCTATAGCTCAGGGGTTCTTCCTTGTTTCCTCCCTTGTAAATTGGTACCACATTTGCTCTCTTCCATTCCCGAGGCACTTTCCCTTCTTCCAGCGAACACACAATTAAACTGTGAATCTTATCAGTACCCAATTTGAAATCCCATCCGGTCCTGGGGCTTTCCTTACATCTTGAGTTTCCAGTAATTTGTGCACTTCCTGCACTTCCACTTTTATAACTTTTATCACTACATTCCTAGTCACTCCCTCCCCCTCCACAAACTCCTCTTCATTAGTAAAAACCAATTGGAAACATTTGTTCATTATTTCAGCTTGAATTGCCGCATCTTTATAGACCTCTCCTTCTACTTTCAGTTTTGTTATTCTTTCCTTTTGTTTCAATTTGCCATTAACAAATCTATAACACAATTTGGGTTTATCCTTACATTTGTCGATTATACCTTTTTCAAAATTCCTTTCTTCCTCTCTACGAATTCTTGTATATTCATTTCTAGTTCTTTTATGTTCTTCCTGTTCTGTTATTAACTCTCTTTCTCCATTTGTTCCAAGCCATGTCACTCTCTTTTTTCACTGTCATACACCTTCTATTAAACCACTCATTTTTCCTGTGTGTGTGTGTATGCTGGTAAGGTATTCTGGGTACTTTTTGCTTTAAGTACTGGCCAAAAAGGGGACTCCAGTTAAGTTGTTAGATGCAATTAGGCCATTACAAGTATAATGGTTTTCCAAGACCAATACCTCAGTAGCATGGTTTTTGTCAGAGTGCTAACCTGCCATTGAGAACTATCTGTGCTAAATGAGGGACTAATGTACTTCCACATACGCTCGATCAAAAAAGAATTTGACACCACAGATAATGGCTATTGCATGTCCGATGATCCTACCCAATTGTTATGACACATCATTCACATCATAACGTGTTATTCTTGGGACATCATAACCTATACTGCTCGCTTACAATATTATCGTGCCCTTCCTGCACAATGCAGTTTTGACTGTGTGTATGTAATGACTTAGTAACTCACTGTTGCCTGACTGACAAACAAATACAATTTCATTATGCAATCAATTTAAAAAGTTTCAGGTCATAAGTATACTTGTATAGTGAAAAGACAAATGTAAATGAAGCTATAGTTCATTCTTTAATACCTCACCACTCAACTGTGGAGGCATACCACACTTCTCATTTACATATAGACACTTGAAGCTCACCACTGATTACAACTGAACACTTAGGGTACACCAAGAACCATATTTTCATCAACTTTGGAGGCTTTCTGACACCGTTTTCTTCCTATACCATTTTTACTCTAAATATTTACTCTAACTTGGTCCACATATTTGTCCTTTAGCAGCTTATTTCCATTAGTTCAGTAACAGAAAATGACAATTAAATGACTAAATCCTTTCCAAGGCACTTTGTAACTAGTGCCACATTCTACTGCTGATCTCTTGCTACAGCTCAGCATTCATGATGGTGAGATGGGATTATTGGGGCAAGTAGAGTAAAAACAGTACAGATTATTTCTGCATGTGGGGAATTATTACTCTGTTGGAAGGGCACACGTTAAGAGAGAGATTAGTGGAAATGAGTTCTCCGAGAGAAGCATGTGGAGCTGCAAGGAGACAGAGAAATGAGGAAGTGAAGGAATGTTGTGGTGTTGCTAAGGATGCATTATAAATCATGACATGGAGTCCCTTGAGATGGTTTGCCCATGTGAAGGGATTGGGGGAATGAGACACAGACTAGGAGAATGTATATGGGTGAGGTGGAGGGGGGGAAGTGAAACTGGAAAACAGAGGATGAGATGAAGGAATGGAGTGGAGAGGTACATGAATGAGTGGTATGAGTTGGAAAGAAGGCAAGCAATTTGTCTGTGACCACCCTTTCAGGGGGTAAGGTATCTGGCTACAGACAGACTGGCAGAGTGATAGATGGGAAGATAGACAAATGTATAGTTAGGTGCTGGAAAATCTCCTAAACTGGCAAGAACAGGGGCCTTGAGGTACATTTGTAGTCTCTGCTCACCCTTTACGCTAACACTGGCTGAAAGTGTTTCTTCATGCAGTAGAACCATTATAACTGGACACATCTTACAAACATCTCCCATAAAAGATGATAATGGACTGTGGAAAAAGGATAGTTTCGTCTGCAGTCCACTGGGCTCCCATCCAGATGAACCTGGGGTCACAACAACAAATGACCAAAAGGAAATTGTGTCTTCCCACCAAATAAAAACCTTTTCTCTTAGCACTAAGGTAGAAGTTCAAAGCTCTGTTATATTACACAAGGAATAGTTTACAATGAAAATGTTAATCATGCAATTGATAACTCATTCACCCTAATGTGGCTCAGATTTTTGTCTTTTTGCAGCTTATTTCATGTCGCTCAGTGGCAAAAAAAGATAATGGTACGACTCTTCATCCTTGCCACAGCACTTCCTCATATCTAGCACCATATTCTAGCGTTAGTTTTTAGGCCAAGTTAAAGAAAACCAGAGGCCAATTATACTGTTCCCACTGCATGAAGGCACCTCCCCTCCCTTTCCTCCAGCACAGTAGAAGATGAAAAAAAAATTATGGCTTTTGGGTTTATGGTCAGCAATTCTCTACTAATATTGTGTCCTGCCTCCCATATTTCTCATTCCTTTCTATATGACACAGAGCATCCCTCTTTCTCACATCTTTTGGCTGGCATTTTCATAGTGCTATCATGTAAAAACAGTTACCTCTACCAGCACAGAAATGCTGGTGAAATTTTGCTCATGGCAATAAATCTGTCCATCCAGCTGGCCATTTCAGGTGAACCTTGACTTAATAAATGCAAACAAACATATACTGACTAACATATTTGACTTAAAATGGAAAAAAAAGAAAAAAAAAGACTGATGGCAGCAACTATG
This sequence comes from Birgus latro, assembly GCA_018397915.1. Classification (NCBI taxonomy): domain Eukaryota; kingdom Metazoa; phylum Arthropoda; class Malacostraca; order Decapoda; family Coenobitidae; genus Birgus; species Birgus latro. The sequence goes on from JAGKTI010000453.1 coordinate 22,657, forward strand.
TCAATGCAACAAACACATACCTGTATCACACAGACACAGTCATTACTGTATACTGCAGCCTTGATTGTCTTTCTCTTCAGCATATCTATCATTCTAATATAGTCCAATCCAAGTTAGAATTACACACAGCAAAGACTCACACCCTTCCACATGTGCCTATCTTCTACTCTAACTCCATCACCTGTAAGTGAAATCATTTCCAAAATAAAATTATAGTAACATGTGACTAGGTCTGAGTGAGGAGGTACAGTCATGTATATAAAGATATGAATAATAGTTGAATATACTTCTAACTTGGAATGGGCTTAAGATGCAAACTTTGAATCATTTTAAAGCTTCAGAAGATGTCTGTGCTTTATCAGGTCATATTAAATATACAAAATATGAAAAATACTTTTCACTGTAAAATCATTAGGTCAAAGACTGCAGAGTTTATCTACTCAGCTAAACTACTTTGCTTTATTTACATCATTTAAATATATATCTATACCTATATCTATTTATCTAGAGAGAGAGAGAGAGAGAGAGAGAGAGAGAGAGAGAGAGAGAGAGAGTGGAAAATTGACAGACGGAACAAACAACAGTTTTGAGAAAAATCATTTTAAAATTTACAGACATTGTTTTCCTTGTATCTCACCTACCACCTATCAACCATATGATTTTGATGAAACAAACATCAAATAAAGAGAACTTCATCATCTTTTGTTTTGTTTTGTTTCGTTTTTGAAGGCTCCAACATGCTTGCATGCGTCGGCCTTGGTCACCTAATGGCAGCTCTCCATGGTGCACAATCATTGGCAGCCTCCCTGTTCAATCCCTTAACCCTGAGGTCACACTTAATGAGCTCGTCCCATGTCTTTCTCGGTCTACCCCTCCCCCAGTATTAACACTTCTCACCTTCTGCACCCAATTATCATCCCCCATCCTCTCCACATGTCCAAACCACCTCAGCCTACCTCTCCTCATCACAACACCAATACACTCCAGTCCCATCCTACCTCTCAACTCTTCCATCGTAAACCCAGCCCCCCCAGGCCTTGAACGCAGGGACGCACTGCACATCCACCTAATCATTGTCATTTCTGTACGTTTAAACCTGTGAATATCCTCTTCCTTTACTGCCCAGGTCTCACTACTATACATCATCACACTCTTAACACATGCTGCATATAAAGACCCCTTAGCACGTAAGGAGAGTCCTCTCAATGTCAGGAGAGGCAACAGCTCCCTGAACACCTTCCAACCACTTCTCACCCTAGCAACCGAGCTAGCTCCAGCCCCACCTCCGGCACATAACACGTCTCCCAAATAACAAAACTCTTCCACACATTCAAGAGACTCACCAGCAAGTTCAATCTTTTCATGCCTAACAATCTCCACCTGCTCTCCCCGACATGCCACACACATAAAATCAGCATTATCTCGCAGTCTACCTCTAATACCTACATCTCTTGTGCACCCATTTATCACAAACACTGCACAAGATGGAATTACTTCCCACACCTTTGTGGCAAACTGCACATGGCCACTCTCCCTCTCCTCTGATTGTACTGCCACCAAACCTAGATATCATCACTTGTTTTATCTGCATTTACCCTTAAGCCATTGTGCCCCATACCATCTCTCCATTTCTTAAATCTTTCCTCCGCCTCCTTTTCATTCTCTGCAATCAACACCAAATCATCAGCATACAACATCTCCCACGGGAGTCCATCTTTGAAGTCACGTGAGAGGGCAACATAAAAAAAATCATGGTGAGAATAATGTAAGTCATGAGTATTGGCAGAATGTTGAGCATGGTGCCCCTCATGTAGATTAACTGTGAATTACTTTTGTGCTTTTATGCAATAAATATTCTAAGAATCATTAGGTAAAGTAATGAAAGTACCTTTGTACTATGGAATTTTGCTTTATAGAACATAAATAGGGGCCACTCTGTGAAATTTATGGGTAACTCTCAAATCTGTAAATAATTATCTACTATTTTAAATAAAAACAAAACCAATTACTTACTTTTACTAATGTTTTATGTAGTACTAACTTTATGATGAGTAGAAGTTGAGCTTGAGTGGCGGTGGTTGTGCTGGGAGGTGTGGGTAAGTTTAGTAGTTGAGGAGCTTGTCGTCAGGCAACGACTCCTCTTCAACAGCAATTACTGCTGCAATGTTTGTCTTGTCCTGGAGTAAGGCATCAAAATACCCTTGGTGTGCCTTGGGTACAAACTTGACTAAGGCCTTGATGTTGGTGACTTTCTCTGCTGACACTCCCACAGGCATGATGGAGAGAGGAGAGGTCGAACACAGCTGGGTTGTGTGTTTGACATCTGCCTTTCTGGAGCTAGATGCCATAAGGGTCTGCACTGTCGGAAGATTTGATGACAAAACCCTCTTTGTAGATGTCTGTACAAAAAGACCCTTCCATTTTTGAAGTTTGCCCCTGAAACCTGTCTCTTGGTGATCTTTTCCTGGAGTACTCCAACATCCAGGAGCAATGAAGTGTCCATCTTGATCACCTGCAAGGGATTATTCTTTCTGCTATTCCTCATCATCTGAGCATAATGGTCCTGCAGCCAGACAAACTTCTCAATGTGGGAAAAGTCCTGGTCAAAGAGAAGACAGGAGTGCCCAGGAATCATGAAAACATGCTAAATGTTTTTAATCCTGCCTGAATGGATGCGGTGTAAACAGATAAAAACTACGTTTATGTTCTTATTCTGCCCAGCACAGGTGTCACTGAAAATTACCAGTGTCTGCCCCTCACTGACCACATTATTTTTGATGTAGTTTAAGAGGCAGCTATTAATTTCTATGGACCCTCTTCTTGTCTGGGTCTCATATCACAGGTACATGCACACTTTCCCAACTCTTGATGTTGTGGATCCCAAAACTGCAGTTCCACAGCTAGTACCTGTAGTATGTACAACAAAGAAGATCTTAGGAGTAGGAACAGCCTACTGTAGATCCATGCTGATGGCAGCTAAAGTTGCATCCTCACTGTCCTTATAGTCCCTCAGCATGTTGTATGCCATTTTTGCCTTTGTTTCACCTAACTCCTTTTGCACAGTTAGTTTCTTCAGCCTCTCAGCATCCTTGTTTTCAACAAGAACCTTGAGTTGAATGGTTATTTCGTCAGTGTTACATGTGTCACTTTTAGGGGGCTCAAATCCAGTGTTAAAATATTTATTGAACACTTGACTATAATGGTTATCAGAGACTAGTGTCTTGTCACTGTAGTTTTCCTTCAACCAGTCACAATAAACATACAGAGAGTAGGTTTATTTTCAAGTTTGGGGGCAGGTATTTTGGTTTTGGCTCTTTGTTCTACTGTAATGACTGGAAACTGCTGCGATATGTTTGATCTGCTCCATGACACAAGTACAGCATTCACTATAAACTTTGTGCACATTAAGCTTTTTGCCATAACGATCATTTTCAGTGCTTCCAGTCAGGTCCACTTTTGCATGCACAGTGTGCATGCAATGCTCAGTGATGCCATGGATACTATGAAAAGCTTTACCACACGCTTACAGTAGCATTACTGTATGACACCGAAGGCCCATCTTTCTCTTTTGAATGCTTAACACCCACCCTCTTACTAACTTATGTATGTATGCATTTTGCTTGTCGAAGTCACCTATCTTCCAAAATCCACTGAATATGGCAATGATTTTCTCCATGCCTAGTTTAGCAAAGTATTAACACTTTCACAGAGGTCCTATCTGATGAGCCGGTGGCATCACCATTTGCCTTCGACCCACATTCTCATAGGCTTCACCTCTGTTTCTCATTATCTTTGCCTCATTCTTCTCCCACACTTCCTCATGCTGGGGGTGCTTCTGTACACCTGCAGAAGTACTTGGCACTGTATCACTCTCAGAGGGACTCATCTTGCACCAACAATACCTTCAAAACCAACAAAGGACTGAAAGACCACAGAGTTCAAGGCAAATGAACCAACCAAGCACAAATACTGCTGAGTGGGGGTTCCCTATAGGGACTGCTGTATGGAGATAGATGAGAGGGGGAATTCCGTGACAACAGAACCAGGTGATAAGTAACGAAACTGAGTGGCTAACCACATAACATCACATTAGGCACCCTTCTCCTGCCTTGCTGCAGTGAGCCACTTTTTGGCCAAACCAAACACCACCATCCTCCCATACCATACTGCCAGAATACTCGAAATTTTAGATGGGGTTGGACCAGAAAAAAGCGATCAAATATGACTCTGGGAAATTTGTCAGATAACAGAGCAGGGCTTCAAGATTTTACTGACATAAAAAGTGGAAAATTTAGCATCTGGTTGATTCATCTGTTTTCTACCTAGCGCCTCATATATTCTGTATATATGTATATAGATATGTATACATTATATACATACCGGTATCCACATTTATTCGTTTTCTGTATTTTTTGCTAATTCTGTACAAGATATTACAAATAATAAATAGCATCAATAAAGACTGTGACAATTCCTAAAACACAAAGATCAGTGCTACCATCAAGCTCAAAACCCAGGGCTGAGATATTTATGAGCAAATTTATGAGCGAGTCCCTGTCATAACCATCCCCTTTTTGAATCCCTTTGCACACCTAAAGTGTTCTGTAAGTTTGTGTGACATGATCACAGAAAATGCCACAAGGGCAGCCTGGACTCACACACAAAGGAAAAACACTCCCATGGATTTTATTTGCCACAGAAATTGGTTATACTGGTATAAACTGTATACCATCATTTTTGCTATGTTTATACTAAACAATAAGCTAATAAAAACAAACAAAACTGATGAGTAAAAGTACAGTAAAAGTACCAAATGCAGTGAGAATAATGTGTTTCCACAGCGAAAAAAAACTTCCCAACACTTTACCACAATATTTTGCATGCATTACGCAAGAGCTAATTATAAGTCTATATTCAGAATGTCATGAGCTTTCATGTGGTGTCTTTGGAATTTTGATATGACCAATAGTTTTCGAATAAATCGCCCAAAACTGCGCACGTGCACCCCTCCCCGCCACTGAAAGCTGAGAGAAAGCCCACTATTTGAGAGTGTTGACCTTGAAATATACTCCCTTCACTATGATGCAGCAAAGATTGATGCACTTCAAGCTAAAACTTAATTTCTGGTTAACATTTATGTCTAAAATTGCCTAATTGGCATCTCTTCAGACTATCACTGATCAATGTGTCATAGTGTGTAATTGCTTCCTCTTCAGCCTAACGCCATTTTGACTCCTTTTGCGTCATCGTGGGCGAGGGGGTTAAGAAGGGAAGAGCATATGTAAATAAGGTGGAGGAGAGGACTGACAATTATGTGGATGATTGGGATGTAAGAGTATACGAGTGAGGGTGAGTGTATAAGAATGCGGGGGGAGGGGGGAGACTGAAGATAATATGGAGGAATGAGGTTGATATATGAGTAAAGGTGACATGAACTGGAGGAATGGCACCTTGACTAAGGAAGACACAGTGATATGGAGGTGATTTGCTTGAGACCAACCCTTTCAGGATCAAGGAACATGGCTATAAACAGAAAAAATAAATAAATAAATAAAAACTGGACTATTCCCTAATGGGAGCTCTCCATGCTGCTTGATCTCTGGCAGCCTCCCTATTCAGTCCCATATTCCTGCGGCCACATTCTAACTCCTCATCCCAGGTCTTTTTTGGTCTGCCTCTTGCAACCCTACCTCTGATGTTCACACCTCTCACCTTTCGCACCCAATTGTCATCCTCCATCTTCACAACATGCCCAAACCAACTCAATCTACCTCTCCTCATCACAACACCAATACATTACAATTCTTTCAACTCTGCAATCACAATCCTAGTTCCCCCAGGCCTTGCACTCCAGGATGTGTCACACATCCATCTAATCATTGTCATTTCTGTATTTTTGAGTCTATGAATATCCTCTGCCTTTCCTGCCCAGTTCTCACTACCATACAGCATTACTGTACACTCCTAACACAGGCCATATACAAAGATCCCTTAGCATGGAGGGAGATTTTTTAAATTTTTTTTACCTCACACCATACTTAAGTGAAAATAAGACATCATCATGATGGTGGTGGTGGTGGTGGTGGTGGTGGTGATGGTGGTGGTGGTAGTGGTGGTAGTGGTGGTTGAGACTGTGGTGACCAGCTGCAAAAATTCAATCACAGCTACAACAAAGACTTGAATGTAAGTTTGTTTGTGAATCTCAACACAGCACAGGATTTGACCCCAAGGCACCAATGTAACTGTCACTTGTCACTCAGGGAAGGGTGACTGGTCATTCTTAGCTTAACCTCTAATCCAGTGGCTGTTTTATGAAAATTTGCTGCCACCAGATGATTTTATTTGACCTAGCAGGGCACTTTTTTTTTTTCCTTACTGCCACCAAATGATTTATTTGGGAAAGCAGAGTCCGCTTGTTCTGATGGAATTAATGAAGGCTATACAGTCATGACTTCATACATGACAGTTTGGTATGTGATAAATTGACAGAACAATGACGTAAAAGTTATATCCAGTTTTGGGTTAATGATCGGAAAATTCACGACTGTTGTGGTGGCTGCATACGACAATCCCGTGCATACGTGGTGCTCCTTGTGCAAGTCAACAGTCAAATGTTTGAGCCAAGTTGGCCGCCTAGTGTTTACATTCACTGTGTCTGTCTCCCTTTTGTTCAATTTCACACACGCAAGGGCACTGAAGAACCATCACTATCACCAAATAACTATGCAAGTGCGCAATGAATACTGTAGAGGTGTGCGATAATAAGTGGAGTGATAAATATTTTTACGTGAAATACTAAAACTTGTGACTTGGAAATCATGTCTGGCGAGGATGTCATTCCTAATGAAAAGCATGGTGCTACTGAGGGTGCCGAGGGCAAGCCTAAAGGTTAATTTTCAAAAAAGATTATAGGTTACGTGGCCCTTGATGCCCAACGTATCCCAACTGGAACCATGTTAAATTGATGTTGATTTATGATAAATTGGTATGTGATAGCTTTTCACTTGATGTAACATCATCGCAAACCAGGTCATGACTGCACATACCTCCATCAGTTGAAAAATCTCTCCTAGATAAGACAAAGTTTTAATGTCATCAGAGTGAAAGGGTCGATAGTGCATCCATTAATGTCTCTAGTTTACTGCTGGTGGACTTAGTTTTGCTTCTCCCCATTTCCACCTGACAAAGCAGTATAAATGGGGACATGAATGTAATATCAAATTCTGTGGGTCATGTGCTAGGGAAAAATAAAGACATAGCATACTAATTGTTTGCCTCAATGACCCCAGTGTAGTTGACAGGCATTAGGCTGAGCTTACTTCTTTTTTTTCCCCCCCTTCTCTCTATCATTCTGTTGGTAAACTTTATCACTCTTATCATCAGAAGGTGACATATTGTAATGCCATATTTCTTGCATATGATATAAGTAGTATAAGAGTAATATAAGTTAGTATAAGTATAGTGTAAGTATATAATGTATGTAATTTACGTTAGGTTATGTACGTGGTAAGAGTAATTCTGGACCCTGTTAAGATGTTGTAAAGTATGGGAAGTGGACCTTGTAATTTAATTTTTTGGGCTTGATTTAGTTAAAGTGTAATAGAGAAGTATTATTGTTAATGTGGACCGTGTGGAGCGAGTTGGACGTGCAAATTCGTGTCTGGTTTCGATAAAGAGGCGTAGAAAGTTAATTCGAGACTTAAATTAGCGATGAGTCGTATTTACATCTGGAATTCAGAATTTTGTAGTTGAGTTTGTTTGTCGTCTTGTTGTACTAAATAATGATGTCTAAGAACTTAAGTAAAGTCTGATTATTGATTATAGTTATAGTTAACCGCAAAAATTAATTTATTTGGCACAGACATCAGTTGTACGCCAGTGCCGGGGTGAAACAAAGAGAAATTGTGTCAATGCTTGACTTTAGGCATCGTTTTAAAATTGTTAGACCTATGTTATTGCCACAAAATTTAAATCATCATAAGTCGTTTTGTATAAGTGGAGTACCGCGTAAACTCCTTGTTGCAAAATTCCTGGACGATGATATAACAAGCCGACTGTAGAGTAATTAGGTGAAGTCAGAACTGGGTAGTAAAAACGTAGCGGGTTTTAGTGGGAGCAGCCTGCCTCCTGTCCACGAAGCGTCACTCCTGAGTTGAACTTCATGGAGGGTGAACTCCGCAGGTAATGTTCCAGTCATTCACGGTATTTCTCTCCTATACGTCATCATAATTAGTTGTCGTTCTAACTATATTTAAAGTAAGTTGTCTGATAATATTGTCAATGCCATTATGTGACTCCTGAGTTGAATTTCATGGAGGGTGAACTCCGCAGATGTGGTGTGGCGTCATGGGGTCTGCCTGCCCAGTGCGTCTGCATAGTCTCGTAGCCTCTAGTGCCAAAAGCCCTTACAAGTTTTCCACTTAGTCCCTTTCAATTCACAGAATCGTCAAAGTTGATTGGTCCACTTAGGAAGTTTATTATTCATGTAGTGTAATATTTTGGTTATAAGTGAGTGTGAAGTGGAGTGTTGTAATACTTCGTCATGCAGAGCGCTGTGTACGCTGTGATTGCATTCTGTATTATTCGTGGCTTATGATTATTTACCTAGATATGTTATGTGGTGCAAACCCAGGTAAAATAGGGATGATTTCTTTAAAAGTAGAGTAAACTGTGTAACACGTTGTAAACTGGGTATCACTACGAGTCCTTTTGAGACCGTGGTTCGTGGGAGTTTCCCCTGTTGTTGTAATTTTCTATATCACAGTTGTGTTGAGTGAATTCTTATTTACGTGTGTGTTCGTATCGGGTGAGTAGATCTTCTGTGAGCAGATTAATCAGCATCCTGTTAGATGTAAAGCCCAATGAGCTTCTGTAGTGGTACACACTTGAATAATTTCTTTGTACTGTGATATGTGAGTTAGGTGATTTATAAAACGTGGAGAAGAGAGCTTCCATTCTCTCAGATATTCTGGTGTATCGGAGACTAGTGCTTACTATGCTCCAGTAATTAATTATGGATCGTAGTTCTATTCGTTCTGTGTAGTTGCAATTTTCTATATCACAGTCGTGTTGAGTGAATTCTTATGTACGTGTGTGTTCGTATCGGGCGAGTAGATCTTCTGTGAGCAGAATAATCAGCATCCAGTTGGATGTAAAGCCCAAGGAATCTCTGTAGTGGTACACACTTGAATAATTTCTTTGTGCTGTGATACGTGAGTCAGGTGATTTATAAACTGGAGAAGAGAGCTTCCATTCTCTCAGATATTCTGGTGTATCAGAGACTATTGCTCACTATGCTCCAGTAATTAATTCTTGATCGTAGTTCTATTCATTCTGCGTAATTTAAGGTTAGCAATATAGATAAGTATACTTTTCGTATGAGTTTGGTATAAATCCTCCGGGGAGTAATACATGAGACCGAGTGGCCCGCAAGGCATGTTTCATCTATAAAATCCACGCTCTCATATATTATACTCACGCTACTCTGTTATTACCATAGGCCTTTTGTCCCTTTTTCCATCGTACGGGACTAATAACTTTAATACCTTTTTTTTTCCCGGCAACTGCTGGGTGGTGGCAGCATACCAAATTACTTCAATTATTTAATGAGGCCTTCTTAATATTCTGGCAGTAACAGAAAACACTGAATTATTAATTTAATTTAATATCAAAATTCTATTGTTACACTGGCGGCTTAAGCGGTGTGACAATTAAAAATTCTCAAGGGTGCTAAAATTCGTGCCCTTACACTGGTTGGCACAGCGGTGGGATTAGATGAATATAGGTGGGATATAGCTAAGATAACTTATTTATAACGTAGGTAGAAAAATCCTGCGTTACACTGGTGGAAACGCGGTGGGATATAGATGAATATTGATGGATATAGGTGGGATTAGATGAATATTGATGGATATAGGTGGGATAATAGAAGTAAATACAGTAATCCCTCTAATATCCGGACATCCAATAACCGGACATTCTGGGCTGCCCAACCCCCAAAATGAAAAAAAATCTGGAAAAAATCGATTAATTTTCGATTTTTTGGGACTGCGTCAGTTTGAATTTCCCGCGCGTGCCGATCCCCTCTGTTTACACTCGTGACGCCACTATCGGTCGCCATTATCCACTCCCCTCCTCCCTCATGAACAACTCCGAAAATGGCGGCCGAAGTGATTGCTTTTGTGGTGATAACCTACCTCCTACAGAGCTTGATACTGCTCTTCACCTTCTTCATCATGTGTCTGATGATGGCCCCGCCTCCTGAGAAGAGGAAAAGAGTGGTTCTGACTCTGGAGAAGAAGAGGCAGATATTGGACAAGGTGGACGCCAGCTGGTCAACAGGGCACATCTTACATGAGTTCAACCTCCCTCGCTCCACCTTGTTTGATATCAAGAAGTCTCGAGACAAACTACAGCAGTACACGGCTGATTTCGCATAGAAGACCAGACGAAATGTGCAGAGGAAGGTGATGTTTACTCCTAAGTATGCAGACATCGACCGCTCCATGTTGATTTCGTATCGACAACAACGTGCTGCTGGTGTGTTGGTACGTGGAACGGAGCTGAAAGCTGCTGCTGAGAAGTTCACAAGGCTCCATGGATCGTCACTAGACCACACGGGAATTTACTGTTGTGTACAGTGCAGTGAAGTGATGTTATTCCAGTTATAAAAAAAAAAAAAAACTTGGTGAAAGTGTTGGTGAGAAGTGCTGGTGATTTTAAAGTGGAAAGGTGTGTCAGGTGCAACGTCTTCCTGTCAGAGTCTGAGATGATACAGTGGGTTATTACATCAAGACGGCCGCTTTTTGTTCGTAAGTACCCTAACTTCATGCCTAACGTGTTTTCATCATGCTATACATGTGTTAAAAAATTACCAAAAATGTTAATCATAATTTCCTGCTTGCTATTTAATTTTTCCATGCATGGTTCTTAAGTAAAACAGCTAGAAAAAAGGTTGAAGCAGTGAATTTCATGTCCGGTGCTAACCTAACCTATCCTAACCTATGGTTACCATAAAGATTTTCATGCCTAACGTGTTTTCATCATGCTGTACATGTTAAAAAATTACCGAAAATGTTAATCATAATTTCCTGCTTGCTATTTAATTTTTCCATGCATGGTTCTTAAGTAAAACAACTAGAAAAAGGTTGAAGCAGTTAATTTCATGTCCGGTCCTAACCTAACCTAACCTATGGTTACCATAAAGATTTTCACGCCTAACCTGTTTTCATGATGCTGTTAATGTGTTAAGAAGTTACCGTAAATGTTAATCATAATTTCCTGCTTGCAATTTAATTTATCCATGCATGGTTCTTAAGTAAAACAGCTAGAAAAAAGGATGAAGCAGTTAATTTCATGTCCGGTCCTAACTTAACCTAACCTATGGTTACCATAAAGATTTTCATGCGCAACCTGTTTTCATGATGCTGTTAATGTGTTAAGAAGTTACCGTAAATGTTAATCATAATTTCCTGCTTGCAATTTAATTTAGCCATGCATGGTTCTTAAGTAAAACAGCTAGAAAAAAGGTTGAAGCAGTTAATTTCATGTCCGGTCCTAACCTATCCTAACCTATGGTTACCATAAAGATTTTCATGCCTAACCTGTTTTCATCATGCTGTACATGTGTTAAAAAATTACCCTAAATGTTGATCATAATTTCCTGCTTGCTATTTAATTTTTCCATGCATGGTTCTTAAGTAAAACAGCTAGAAAAAAGGTTGAAGCAGTGAATTTCATGTCCGGTCCTAACCTAACCTAACCTAACATTGTGTTAATCATAAATTCCTGCTTTTAATTTAATTCTTTCATGCATGGTTGTTAAGTGCACCAAATATGAAAAATGTTGAAGCAGTGAATTTCATGTCCGGTCATAACCTAACCTAACCAAACCTAACCTAACTTAACCTAACCTAACCATTTTTCTAGTAGCAATTAACATCATTTTCCTGTATTTGATGCTTTGTATCCAATAATTTAGTGCACAAAATGTGAGAAAAGATGATTTCCATGTCCGATACTAACTTATACTATGCTGGCAAGTTCTGAGCTCCTATGACTCACTCACCCCTAAATCATCATTTTTTGGTTAAAATTCAATAAATTCATGCTATGTATGCATTATTTATGTGAAAAGGGACCTAAATAAGTGCTATACATGTCCACTAGGGAGGTAGGAAGGTAGTTTTTTTATTTAGGTTAGGTTAGGGTCATGAAAAACCAGTGCTGGAGCTTCAGGACCAATATCCGGACAAAACCAATATCCGGACATGCCTTTGGCTCTATTACGTCGGATATTGGAGGGATTACTGTAGTTCATTTGTTATAACATGCTAGAGGCCCACTTGGTCTTATTAAGAACCCCTGGGAGGTAAAATTTTCAAGTATCAACCGGAAATTGATCGGTAAATTCCCACAGTTAAAGTGTTAGTATTTTGCAGAATGTTCAGAGTATCTTTAGTTGGTCATAGCCAAATACCTCACTCACTGAATACTGATTCAGACATGGAACTGAAAGTGTAAGAGTGTATTGTAAAATTCTCAGTGTGGGCCATCGTAGCTTGTTCAGTAGGGAAATTCCCCTTACATTAAAACATCCACACACGCATCACAATCATGGGCAGTAAGTGGCAAACTGTGGCACATCGCTCAGAGTCATTTATGAAAATGGAGTCGAAATGGAGGAGAATCATGGCGCCTGAGGAGCGTCGGGAGCTCGTGGAGGAGCTGTTGGTCGGGCGTGCGGGCGTAGGGGAAGCGGCGTCCGTGGGGAAGGAGATTCAGGGAGCCCCAGGTTGGGTGGAGTCCTGTTGCGGAGGAGGAGAAGTGCTTTCCAAACCCCCGGAAGAAGCCCTTGGGTCTGATCCCAATGTCATGTTGGAGTAACCGCCGCCCTGCGAGAAATGCCCTCCCCAGTGATTTCTTTTTATTTTCTTTGTAAATGTTGATTTCTTTTTTTTGGGAATGTTGTAGAGTGATGAAAAGTTGTTAAGATGGTTATGGTAATATTTAGTCAAGTGTTGGATAGGGAAGTGTGTGCGGGTCGGACCGTCTGACTATTGACTGTTATAGTTTGTGAGTTCAGAGAGAGTTTTATCTCGTGTTTGTGGTGTATCAGAGTTTGTGTCATGGGAGTAGCCCAGTTCAGTGGGAAAGTTAAGATGCTTTAATTCGAGGGAAGTCTGCAGTAGTCCCTCAATCTACAGTCAGCACGGCTTGAGGTTAGCTGGGGCACAATTTCTACTGAATATTCGGGAGTTCATTGGTGATCTCGTGTTTGTGGTGTATCGGAGTATGTGTCATGGGCATAGCCCAGTTCGGTGGAAATATTATGTTGCTTTATTTCAAGGGGTAACCAGTATCCTCTCATTTTACAGTAAGCACGGCTTGGGGTGTAACAGTGAGTTAGCATCCAGGCAGGAGGTTGGCTGGGGCACAATTTCTACTGAATATTCGGGAGTTCATTGGTGACAGAGAAGCGACCCCCTGGGGTACGCATTTAATTCGTGGACCGACAGGTGTCACTTATAGGGAGTATCAGATAGTGAGAGCACCGTCTTAATTTGGAGTTCATAGAGTAAATGCATAGTCAAGTTGGGTAAGTCTGTCCCGTCCGCACACAGGTCTATAGGAAGTGTAGTAGAATGTATTGTGTGAAGACTTATGATGTTTAATTTTTTTTTTTTTTACGATAAACCCGTGTAATGCCATATTTCTTGCATATGATATAAGTAGTATAAGAGTAATATAAGTTAGTATAAGTATAGTGTAAGTATATAATGTATGTAATTTACGTTAGGTTATGTACGTGGTAAGAGTAATTCTGGACCCTGTTAAGATGTTGTAAAGTATGGGAAGTGGACCTTGTAATTTAATTTTTTGGGCTTGATTTAGTTAAAGTGTAATAGAGAAGTATTATTGTTAATGTGGACCGTGTGGAGCAAGTTGGACGTGCAAATTCGTGTCTGGTTTCGATAAAGAGGCATAGAAAGTTAATTCGAGACTTAAATTAGCGATGAGTCGTATTTACATCTGGAATTCAGAATTTTGTAGTTGAGTTTGTGTTTGACGTCTTGTTGTACTAAATAATGATGTCTAAGAACTTAAGTAAAGTCTGATTATTGATTATAGTTATAGTTAACCACAAAAATTAATTTATTTGACACAGACATCAGTTGTAAGCCAGTGCCGGGGCGAAACAAAGAGAAATTGTGTCAATGCGTGACTTTAGGCATCGTTTTAAAATTGTTAGACCTATGTTATTGCCACAAAATTTAAATCATCATAAGTCGTTTTGTATAAGTGGAGTACTGCGTAAACTCCTTGTTGCAAAATTCCTGGACGATGATATAACAAGTTGATTGTAGAGTAATTGGTTGAAGTCAGAACCGGGTAGTAAAAACGTAACGGGTTTTAGCGGGAGCGGCCTGCCTCCTGTCCACGAAGCGTCACTCCTGAGTTGAACTTCATGGAGGGTGAACTCCGCAGGTAATGTTCCTGAGTCATTCACGGTATTTCTCTCCTATACGTCATCATAATTAGTTGTCGGTCTAACTATATTTAAAGTAAGTTGTCTGATAATACTGTCAATGCCATTATGTGACTCCTGAGTTGAACTTCATGGAGGGTGAACTCCGCAGATGTGGTGTGGCATCATGGGGTCTGCCTGTCCAGTGCGTCTGCATAGTCTCGCAGCCTCTAGTGCCAAAAGCCCTTACACATTTTCCACTTAGTCCCTTTCAATTCACAGAATCGTCAAAGTTGATTGGTCCACTTAGGAAGTTTATTATTCATGTAGTGTAATATTTTGGTTATAAGTGAGTGTGAAGTGGAGTGTTGTAATACTTCGTCATGCAGAGCGCTGTGTACGCTGTGATTGCATTCTGTATTATTCGTGGCTTATGATTATTTACCTAGATATGTTATGTGGTGCAAACCCAGGTAAAATAGGGATGATTTCTTTAAAAGTAGAGTAAACTGTGTAACACGTTGTAAACTGGGTATCACTACAAGTCCTTTTGAGACCGTGGTTTATGGGAGTTTCCCCTGTTGTTGTAATTTTCTATATCACAGTCGTGTTGAGTGAATTCTTATGTACGTGTGTGTTCGTATCGGGCGAGTAGATCTTCTGTGAGCAGATTAATCAGCATCCTGTTGGATGTAAAGCCCAAGGAGCCTCTGTAGTGGTACACACTTGAATAATTTCTTTGTACTGTGATATGTGAGTCAGGAGATTTATAAACTGTGGAGAAGAGAGTTTCCATTCTCTCAGATATTCTGGTGTATCGGAGACTATTGCTTACTATGCTCCAGTAATTCATTCTTGAACGTAGTTCTATTCTTTCTGTGTAATTTACGGTTAGCAATGTAGATAAGAATACTTTTATTTGTATGTGTTTGGTATAAATCCTCTGGGGAGGATTACATAAGACCGAGTGGCCCGCAAGGCATGTTTCATCTATAAAATCCACGCTCTCATATATTATACTCACGCTACCCTGTTATTGCCATAGGCCTTTTGTCCCTTTTTCCATTGTACAGGACTAATAACTTTATTACTTTTTTTTTTCCGGCAACAGCTGGGTGGCAGCAGCATACCAAATTACAGTGAAAGCTCGATTATCCAGGCTCGGATTATCCAGCCTTCGGTATATCCGTGCCGTGACTGAATGGTTCAGTGGTACAGTAAATACATAGAATTATTCGTACGATAGCTCCGGTTGATAGCGAGCGAGGCATGGGTAAACGAGCGTGAGTCTGCCCCCCCACCCACATGGATGGCAAGGTGGAGTTTTGTTAGGCGACTGATAACCTAACCTAGCCTAACATTGCTTAACTACCTAATAATTTAACCTATCCTAACCCGGGCTCCAGTTGGAGATTTGGGAAACGAAATCCACTTCTAATTGAAATCCACTTCTTATTACGCTGAATAAGTTTCTTCCACTGTGCCAGAAACAGTCGTAGGTACGGCCTAAAGAACGTGATGATGATAAAGGAGGAAATCTTTCAGCAAGAGAAGGTAATTATTAACAAATTCAAAGTAGAATAATACAGAAAACAAAGCAGAGGAATATGAATTGAACTGGTAAAGTCTTTAGGCTGTATGCTTAGATGAAAATTTATGGGTTTCACAATTTTAGGGGATGAAATGGAACAGAAATGTTTGCTAATCAGAAAAAAATTACTCTACCATCTCACGTGTTCTCTTAAGTTAGCATTCAGTTTCACATTCTTCGTTAGATATTCCGCTTCCCATTTCAGACTGGCAGAGCATACAGTTATTTCTGTCTCTTTCAGTTAAGTGTACATTATGTTTATTCTTTTGTTCGTTCTTAAGTGTGTACGTGAAAGAGAGAGTATTGATGCAAACAATAATGTATTACATTAACCCCTTCATACTTGTCGGCCTCGAACGATGCTTTACTGTACCGGTGTCAATGACGATGATTTAAAAGCTATAAAAAAAACTGCGAGCAATTATGGGAAGGGATCGAAGGTCACTGATATGTTTACACGACCCTACTCTACTGTCGCAAGCAGCCAGGCAGTCAATTCCTTTCAGATGTCTTCGCCGATATGTTTAAATGCTAATGTAACATGCCCCTTAATTTTGAGTAAGTTTCTTCCATTATGCCGAAAACAATAGTAGGTAAGGCTTAAGGAACATTATGATGAGAGGAAATTTTGCTGCAAGAGAAAGGTAATTTACCACCCTCAAAATAGGCAGAAAAATACAGAAAACAAACTAGAGGAATATAAATTGACTTGGCAAGGTCATTAGGCTGTATGCTTACATGAAAATTTATAGGTTTCACAATTTTAGGGGACGAAATGGAGCAAAAATGTTTACTAGTCAGAAGAAAAAAAAACTTTTGTCTCACGTCTTCTCATAAGTTAGCATCCCACATTTTTTGTTCAATGTCGAAGTTCCCAACACATTTCGGACCGACAGAGCATACAGTTATTTCTGCTCTTTGCAGCTAAGTGTACATTTACTGCTCATTCTTCGTTTGTTGTTATGTGTACGTTTGAGACAGTATTGATACAAATAATTATGTATTTCATTAACCCCTTCATAGCTGCCATCCTTGAACAATGCATTACTGCACCGGTGTCAATGACGTTGAGTTAGGGAGCTATAAAATCTGCGAACAATTATGGGAAGGGAACGAAAGTCACTGGTATGGTTATACAAACCTGCTGTACCATCCCAAACAGCCAGGCGTTCAGCTCATCCCAGATGTTTTCGTTAGTAAGTTTTAATGCTAACGTAACATGCGCCCTAAATTTATTCTTTCACGATTCATAGCAAATCAGAAGATGGGTTTAGGGACAAAAAAAAAATAAATAAAAGTGCACCAGACGAGTCTTACCACATCTGTAAGAAAATGAAACTGATTTTGGAACATAGAAAAAATGGTTCCAAGGCCTGCCACGTGAGCACACAAATTTCTGAACTCACGGCCATTGAGGGGGCTAAACATATGCTTTATTGTAAGCAGTAAAAGCACCTTACCAAATCAGTTCATCCTGATATTCTGTTATGTTTTTCTGATTGTTTCTGGGTTGGCAAATAAACATTTCTTGTTAAATCTGTTTCCCCGTTGTTTTTAGCTATTCTGCTGGTGTGCAACTCTTGTTGTTAGTTAATGTAATGGCGGAAGGTACTGCTCTGATCTAACTGTTTAACCAAACCTGGCCTAACTTAGCTTAAGTGCACCTAATAATTTAACCTAACTTAATCTCCAGTTTGGAAGTTGGGAAACAAAATCCACACTTGAATATTTTGAGTTTCTTCCACTGTGCTGGAAACAATCGTAGGTACAGTCGCGTTCATGAGTCCCGATACACAGGTGTCTTTGTTGTCTATTGCAGTGCTCACTGCTTTTGGAATATGGAACTTTTGTGCTTACTGCTTGATACACTGAACATAATTTGGTCGGTCAGCAAGTGAAATAGTTCAACATCCTACCAACAGTGGACACAACATCAGACAAGACAACTACATGCGTATCAGGACTCACGAACGCGACTGTACAGCTTCAGGAACATGACGATAATAACAGAGAGGAAATTTTTCAGCAAGATAAAGAAATTTACCAAACTGAAACTAGAAAAATACAGAAACAAGCAGGATGCATATGCAAAGATTTGGTAAGGACTTTCTGCTACGTTAAGTGTACATTTTCCGTTAAATAAATCAGTCTAAGTAGTACTTGTATTTGGTTTCCACCGGATTAATCGTGATTTCGGATTATTCAGTCACCCCTTCGCACCATATAGCCTGGATAATCGGGATATCTCTGTATTTCAATTATTTAACGAGGCCTTCTTAATATTCTGGCAGTAACAGAAAACACTGAATTATTAATTTAATTTACTATCAAAATTTTGATTGTTACACTGGCGGCTTAAGCGGTGTGATAATTAAAAATGATCAAGGGTGCTAAGCTTTCGCGCCCCTACAATATGATCATTTTAAAGTTCTTTTCATAACCAGTTACTAGAAATTTTAAACAGCACCATATTTTTGACACATAAAGAACACTACCTATACATTAATCTTACACATTATCCAGGTAACCATGGCACAAAACAACTGTACATAGTCTGTATATACATGGCACAGAGAGAATGGAGATCAGGTTGAAAGGAGCCTGACTGATTATGTGCTTGTAGAGAAATCGATGCTGGGAAGTGTTGCTGACATGAGGGCAGTGACAGGATGATGTGGAGGTTTGTCACATCATATGATTGTGGTGTGCAAAATCAAGCTGAGAGGAGTGAAGGGACCAGGAGAGACAGGAGTAGTCAGGGAGAGAGACTGAAAGTTGAGAAGCTGAGGTTCAAAAAAATAGCAGATGGATACAGGACTAAAGTCGGGAAGGAGCTGGAATCAGTGAAACAGAATGAAATAGATTTGGATGACTTCTGGAATGCATATAAGGATTGCTTAGTTAGGAATGCTAGAGTGGTGTGTGATGTGGCAAGAGTAACAGTGAAGAAGAGAGGTATGGCATGGTGGGATGAAGAGGTTAAGAGAGCAGTGGAGGAAAAGAGGAAGGAGTGGCTCTGAGTGGTTACAGGACAGAGGTTCAACTGACACAAGAACTAAGTACAGTATATTGAGAGCAAGAAGCACGTACAGAGACTAGTGAAGATGAAAATGGAGGAGGTAAATGATGATCTAGGAGGAAAAATGAATGCAAATTATGCTGAAAATAGGAAGTTATTCTGAAAAGAGGTGTGGAAATGTAGAAGTGACAGTGGAAAGAAATATGAAAGTGTTATGCATGTAAGTGGTAGATATCAACCTATGGGGATGAAGTAAGGATGAGATGGAAAGAATATTTTGAAAGCCTGATGAATGGAAATAGAGAGAGCAGAGCACCTGTAAACATGATTGGTTTTAGGGGTGTACAGAAAAGGAATGCAGTGCCAGGAAACGTGACACTCACAGAGTTGAAGAACGCTGATAAGCAGCTGAAAAATGGGAAAGCAGCTAAGGGGTAATGAGGCATATGCAGAGATGATTAAGTGTAGTGGAGAAAGCAGAATGAGAGCTTATTGGAGATATTTAAGAAGGCATGGATGGGTGAAGCTGTGTCAGCAGAGTGGAACAAGGCTGTGATCGTAGCCCTGTATATAAATTGAACCCCTGTGTATAAATAAAGGTGAGTGAAGTGAGAGCAAGAATTATCAAAGCATAAGTCTGTTGGGTGTTGTAGGGAAGGTATATGGAAGAATTATTACAGAGAGAGTAAGAGAGACATTAGAAGGCCTAGTGAGTGATGAACAGGGTGGCTTTAACAGTGGCAGAGGATGTCTATCCATCTATCTATAGCCCGACGCCCTAATCCTGCAAAGGGTGGCCGCAGACAAAACGCCTCCAAGTCACTCTGTCACCCATCATTTGCCTACCCTCCCCCCAGCTCACTCCCCCCTCCCTCATATACCTCTCAACTCCATCCCTCCACCTCATCCTCAGTCTTCCCTTCCCTCTCCCTCCCTCCACCTCACCTACATACACCCTCTTAGTCAGTCTTTCATTCTCCACTCTCTCCACATGTCCAGACCACCTCAATGTGTTTCTCCTAATCTTCTCAACCACATCCACATCTACCCCACAATGTTCCTTCACTTCTTCATTCGTCAACCTGTCCCTCCATGTCACTCCACATGCTCCTCTCAGGTAACTCATTTCCACTGCTTTCACTCTTGACTTGTTACCCCTCTAGCAAGGTCCATGCCTCACTTCCATACGTCAGGGTAGGGATCACAATACTATCATCCAGTGACTTCTTGACTTCCATACTCACCTCCCTATTTCTCATCACGGTTTTCAGTGAACCAACAACCTTCCTTCCCTGCTGTACCCTTTCAAGTATTTCATCCCCAAAATTTCCATCCTTACTCATCACACTACCCAAGTACAGTAAGTCCTCATTTTTTGCTGTTTTTATGTTCCACATCCACATCTACCCCACAATGTTCCTTCACTTCTTCATTCGTCAACCTGTCCCTCCATGTCACTCCACATGCTCCTCTCAGGTAACTCATTTCCACTGCTTTCACTCTTGACTTGTTACCCCTCTAGCAAGGTCCATGCCTCACTTCCATACGTCAGGGTAGGGATCACAATACTATCATCCAGTGACTTCTTGACTTCCATACTCACCTCCCTATTTCTCATCACGGTTTTCAGTGAACCAACAACCTTCCTTCCCTGCTGTACCCTTTCAAGTATTTCATCCCCAAAATTTCCATCCTTACTCATCACACTACCCAAGTACAGTAAGTCCTCATTTTTTGCTGTTTTTATGTTCCACCAAAACGTTGCAAAACGCGAAATGACGAAGTGTGAAGTAAGAATCAATGGGAAAAATAGATAGGCGTTCCAGTGGGACAGCTACCTTACCCTGTCAAAGTCCTATAACACCAAATAGGCCCTACCCAAAATTAAATATGGAGTGTTTCCTAGTTGCTTATACAGCATAACACAATAAACATGTGCCTGAAATGACATTAGAACTGTTATAAAGAGCTGCAAACCAAAAATCCTTATCAGAAATAAAGTAAACATTGGCATGAGTGGCAGGTGAAGGTGTGTTGAGGGTGGATGGGCTAGTTACTAGGTGACATGGGCCTCTCTGGGAAAGCTCTATCACCTAAGACGAAGCCCTCAAAGTCGAATTCAGGCTCCAACAACTCCACTTCTTCTCTGTCCGCTTCTCCTCCTTCATCCTCCTCTCCTGTCACGTCTAAGTCTTGCATAATAGCAGCCACATTCTGTGTCACGTTAAAAAATCGTGAGATCCTGGCTTGTCTCTGCTCCAGTATGTTTCTGTTGTAGACTGCCATCACTTGAGACTTCAGATCATTCAAGGTGGATAGGATCTGGGTAGCCTCAGGCATGGTCCCGGTGTATGTGTCGAAGGTTGTTGCCATGTCAATTATGGTGGACAGGCTGTGGGACAATTTCTGTGTGGTCATCTCCTGTGCAGTGTGATCTGGCCTTTCATTCTCTTCACTAGAGTTCATCTCTTCCACTGTTATGTCAACCACACCTGAGTCTAAGTCGTAGTGTGTCAAGTAGTGTCTTACAGCCATTTCGTCCACCTCTGCTGTGTATAGGCTTGTGCGTCTGATTGCACAAAAAAAAAAAAACTCCATTAGGTGAATATTGATACAGTAAAAAACAGTGGCACAAATCAAGATTAAGGGAAAAAAACACAGACACATTTACTTTATTGTTATTTTACATGCACTCACCTGCTTGTTGGGAGGTTCCTTGTTCTTCCTTAAGGGTACAATGCAACATAACAGTAACCAACGTTACCAATTTTCATTACAATATTTCATATTCTTCCCCCGAATTGTTCTAACTAACACGTGGTTGGTTAACTCTAAAAACTAACTCCATTAAGTAGATACTGATACAGCAAAAACCGTGGCACAAATAAGGGCTGAGGGGGGAAAAAAAAACACACATTTACTTTATTGTTATTTTACGTGCACTCCTCTGCTTGCCGAGAGGTTCCTTGTTCTTCCTTAGGGGTATAATGCAACATAACAGTAACCAATGTTACCGATTTTCATTACAATACTGTATATTCTTCCCCTGAATTGTTCTAACACTTGGTTGGTTAACTCTAAAAACTAACTCCATTAGGTGGATATTGATACAGTAAAAAAATGTGGCACAAATAAAGATTAAGGGGAAAAAAAAACACACATTTACTTTATTGTTATTTTACGTGCACTCACCTGCTTTTTGAGAATTGCCTTGTTTTTTCTGAGTGTCCTTATGGTGCTGTCAGGAGCCCCAGTCAGGTGACGTATCTCAGGGGCTGTCAACCCCTCCTCAATAAGCTGCAAAATCCTCTGCTTCTCAGCTGCACAAAAAACACAATGGTGAAGGGGTCTGTAGTACTGCCGTTGTATCGATAAAGGGAAGGGTGGTCGCAAGATGGCCGCCAACAAATGAGCATCGGTATGCGTCGTCTGCTGAGTGTCGGCTGCCGGCTGGAAGTAGCGCCGAAAATTTGGAAAAAGTGACGAAGTTTGCGACATGTCGGAAATTTTTTTCTATCACGAAAAATGAAACGTCGAAGTAAAATTCGTTGAAATACGAGGACTTACTGTACTTAAATGCACTCACATTCTCCATATCCTCACCATCCAACCTCACTGTGAATTCTGTGACTTCATTCCTCTCAAACACCATAACTTTACTCTTGTTCACATTGACTGTCAGATTCCTCTTCTTACACACTGTCCCAAATTCATTCACCAAACCTTGCAACTCTCATTCATCTTCACTCAACAATACTGTATCATCAGCAAACAACAACACTGGAATCTTCCACATCTCACCCTCATTCATTACAGCCACCCCCACATCCATTGGCCTACCTTGCACCTCCTTTACAACCCCATCTATGTATATATTAAACAGCCATGGAGACATCATACAACCCTGTTTCAGTCCCACATGCAGATAAAAGAACTCACTCAGCTCATCATCCACTCGCACAGTAGCCCTGGCTCCTTCGTATGTACTCTTCATAGCACTCAACAATTTCCCCTCCACTCCATATATTCTTAATACCTTCCACATACCTTGCCTATCAATTCTGTCATAAGCCTTCTCCAAGTCCATAAAGACAGCACTTTCCTTCCCTTCTCTAGATACTTCTCCACTAAAACATCTTAGGACAAATATCTGATCTACACACCCTTCTCCCTCCCTAAATCCCCCTTGTTCTTCTTCATCTAGCTCCTCTGTTATATGCCTAATCCTATCAATAAGTACTCTACCATATATTTTTCCAGTCACACTAAGAAGGCAAATACCCCTATGGTTACCACATACTTCTCTCTCCCCTTTTCCTTTGTATAAAGGAACAATTATAGCTGATTTCCAGTCTCTGGAACCCTCCCCTCTTCCTAAGCCAATCTACACAACTTCCATATCCACTCCACAACAATCTCACCCTCATACTTCAGCATTTCACCACACACTCCATCAATTCCTGGAGCGTTTCCCATCTTGATCTTCTTCATTGCTTCCACTACTTCTGCCCTACTGATCTCTTCCTCCCTCCTGTCACCTCTTCTTCTCCCAGCCATTCCCCAACCACTTATACTTGCACTGCTCTCACTCTCGACATTGAAAAAATATACAACAAAGTAAACAATGAAGGATTGTGGATGGTTTTGCTCATGTATCGTGTAGAAGGTAACCTGTCAGGTGCCGTTAAGAGTTTTTATGATGGAAGTGAGGCATGTGTAAGGGTAAATAGGTATCCACATGAATGATTCACGATCAAAGTGGGTGTGTGACAAGGTTGTGTGATGTCCCCATGGTTGTTAAATATATACTGTATAGGGAAGGGGTGATGAAAGAAGTAATGGAAAGTAATGGAGAGAGGGATGGCATTGATGATGAATGGTGATGAATGGAATATCTCAAATCTGATCTATCTATCTATCTATCTAATGCCAGACGCCTCAATCCCGAACGGGGTGGCCACAAACAAATCGCCTCCATGTCACTCTGTCCCCTGCCATTTCACTACCACGCTCCCAACTCACACACCCCTCTCTCATATACCTCTCCACTCCATCCCTCCATCTCATCCTCGGCCTCCCCCTCCCTCTCGCCCCCTCCACCTCACTCACATACACTCTCCTCGTCAATCTTTCACTCTCCATCCTCTCCACATGTCCAAACCACCTTAACGTGTTTCTCCTAACGCTTCCCATCACGTCCTCAAGCACACCACAACGCTCCTTCACTTCCTCATTTGTTAGTCTGTCTCTCCATGTGACTCCACATGCTCCTCTCAAATAACTCTGATGTATGCTGATAATGCAGTGCTACTAGCAAATGCCAGACAAGAGCTTCACAGACTAGTGCGTGCAGAGTTTTGTGGATGTCTGTGAGCAGCGTGCATTGAGAGTAAATGTAGAAAAGAGAAAAGTGATGGTTACTGAGAGAGAAGGTGACTCCCAGTGTGATGTTACAGTGAATGGAGAGTGACTAGAATTGGTGAGAGAGTTCAAATACCTGGGTACAGTGATAGAAATGAGAAGAAAATGGGCAAAAGAAGTGGAAAGTAGAGTGACACAGGGAAGGAAAGTAGCTGGTGCTATGAAGGCCTTGATAAGCAACAGAGGCTTGAGTGTTGCAGCTGCATGAGGCTTGCATGAAGGAGTGTTAGTGTCAACTGTAATGTACAGGTGTGAGACTATGGTGTGGCATGAAAATGAAAAGTCAAGAGTACGAAGAGTGGAGATGGGACTGCTGAAGAATGTATGTGGAGTACAGAGAGTGGGTAGGATACAGAATGATGTGGTTCGTGAAAGATTCAAAGTGAGGAAGTCTGTGGACACCACAATCAAAGAAAGTATACTGAGATGGTATGGTCATGTGGAGAGAAAGGATGACAAAAGTGTGGTGAAAAGGGTATATCTGTGTGAATCTGAAGGAGGGAGGAGGCAAGATAGGCCAACAAGAAGCTGGAAGGATATCGTGGATGAGTGTGTGAGGAAGAGAGGTATGGACGTTGGTGAGGCTAAGGGACTGACAAGGGATTGAGCTAGCTCGATGAATTTTGTGCGAAGAAGCGCATGACCAGGGATTTGCCACCCCTTTTAACATGGCAGCGTTTGGATTGGCTCTATCAGATAATTACATGTGAAGCCACAGAATGTGGTGAAATTTTTGGCCTGAGAGATGGAGCAGGATTTTGTGGGCTTGAATGATGAGTGAATGGAAACACGGCCCATTGAACTGGGCAAACTTTGGCTGTCTTGACGCTGCTACTCCTCACCCCGCCCTAGGGTGGGAAAGGAGGTCTGGATGATGATGAAGATGATAGTCATTATTCTGAAAACTGTTCAGAATTTTCTCCAGCTTCTTGCTATTCTCTACAATCAAGTCAAACTAACTTATATTTTTGAGGGACTAGGAAGTTCTCTAGCACCTCTTCCTTAATGATGATAATAATAATAAAGGTACAGCAGGTGGGGGCACTTACCATCCACTCACTCAATGTAGTGCTACTCTCAGGTGACTGCCATTTCCTCTCTTCTTTCTTTCCTTCCTTCCTTCCTTTTTGTCTTTCTTAACTTCATTCTATCCTCTTCCTTCTGCCTACGGGTGACTCTAAACGCCTTCTTCTGTCTTTCTTTCTTTCATTTTCCTACTGCCCATGGGTGACTCTACATTGAGTGACAAGCCAAATGGTTTCCTGTACACCAAGAAACCATTTACTATGCTGAGTGGTAACCACATAACCAAATTATGGCACCTGGTGGTTTGGTGGGTACTTAAGGCGCTCAAATTGGATTAAGCCTATACAGGTTTATATCCAAAAGGTGGCTGGGTTTTACTGCTCACGTAATGCCACTCAAGGATGAGTGTGGCTGGTCACTCTCATCTTAAATGCCAGGACCAACCTGGAGAGGATGGAAAGTGAGATTGATGAGGAGAGCATATGTGAGTGATGTGGAGGGGAGGTAGAGGAAGAGGGAGGCCAAGGATGAGATGGACGGATGGAGTGGAAAGGTATATGAGAGAGGGATGAGTGAACTGGAAGCAGGGCAGCAAAATGGCGGGGGACAGGGCGACATGGAGGTGATTTGTTTGTGGCCACCACTTACGGGATTAAGGCTTCTGGCAATAAACAGATAGACAGATCAACTTGCCTAGCCCCGGGCTGGTACGCTCATCATGGGGCAACACAGAATTAGCTGATATATAAATGAATAATAAATAATAATAATAATATAAAATAATAATGATAATAACAATAATGATACTTATTTGTGGTGGGTGGGGGCACTCACCATCCACTCACTTGATGCAGTGCTGCTCTCACGTGTCTGCCCTTTCCACTCCTCCATCCTTCTTTCTTTCCATCCTCTTCTGTCTTTCTTTCCTTCATTCTTTCCTCGTCCTTCTGCCTATGGATGACTTTACTCTCCCTCTTCTGTCGTTCTTTCCATCAATCTGCCTGTGGGTGACTATACACTGAGTGACAAGCCAAATGGTTTCCTGTACACCAGGAAACCATTTACTATGCTGGGTGGTAACCATATAACCAAAGTTTGGCACCTGGTGGTTTAGTTGGTAATTATGGCACTCCAATTGGATTGCGCCAGTGAAGGTTTATATCCAAGGGATGGTTGGGGTTTATTGCTCACGTAATGCCACTCAGGGATGAGTGAGGCTGCTCACTCTCATCTTGAATGTCAGGACCAACTTGCCTTGCCCCGGGCCCCTACACTCCTCATGGGCCAACGTAGGATTGGATGATGGATGGATGGATAATAATTACAATAATAACATGTGGTGGATGGGGGTTCCCATCATCCACTCACTCAGTGTAGGGATGCTGTATGGTCTCTACACTGAGTGACAAGCCAAATGGTTTCCTGTACCCAGGAAACCATTTACTACACTGGGTGGTAACCATAAAACCAGGGATTTTGGCAGGGTTAAGTGTCCCCCAGATTCCCCTATCTAAAATTACTTAATCATGGCAAATGTTTCGGACAGTGTTGGAGGGCCCAATACCTGCCCAGGGCCCCAACCAAATTGGCAGATTCGCATGGCCATATGGAATGTGAGAGGTGTGAATGAGGAGAGCAAGAGGGTGGATGGGGTGAATGTGTTAAAGAGTGCAAGATATGCTGTGATGGCATTGTGTGAAACAAAGATGAAAGGATGTGAAGTGGACAAGTGGGAGGGTGTGAAATGTGTAAGATCGGGCATGAATGGGTGAGTAAGATGCAAGGAAGGAGTTGCTTTGTTGATGAATGAGGTGTGGCAGAGTGGAATGAGAGATTACAAATGTGTCAGCTCGAGATGGATGTATGTCAAGTTCAAGTTTGAGAGGGTGAAAGTGGCTTAAGTGTAGCATATGCACCGTGTGATGACAGGAGTGAGAGAGAGAAAGACAGGTTTTGGGATGAGCTGGATGAAGCAGTGGGAGAAATGCCCAGGAGCTATAAAGTGATTGTAATGGGCAATATGAATGGAAGAGTAGGCACTGGTCCTGAGGATAACATAATGGGTTGTAATGGAGTACTGTACCAGGAAAAATGATAATGGGAAGTGACTGAAGGATAAGTGTCAGGAAAGGGGGTTGTGCATTTGTAACTCATATTTCAAATGCAAAAATGCATATAAATATAAATGGTATGGTTGGAACAGGGATCACACTGAAAGGGGCCTGACTGATTATGTGCTCGTTGAGAGGTTGATGCTGGGAATGGTCTGTCAGATCATAAGATCGTGGTATGCAAGATCAAGCTGAGAGGAGTGAGGTGGACCAGGAGAGAAAGGAGCAGTCAGGGAGAAAGACAAAGTCGAGTAGCTGAGGATCAAAGAAATGGCAGAAGAATAGAGGACGTTAGTAGGGGAGGAGTTAGAATCAGTGAACTGGAATGAAGTGGATCTGACAGAATGTGGAATGCATACAGTGAGTGCTTAGTTAGGAATGCTAAAGTGGTGTGTGGTGTGGCAAGAGTAACAACAAAGAAGAAAGGTATGGCATGGTGGTATGAAGAGGTTAAGAGAGAAGTGAAGGAAAATACAAATATGTGGCCAGAATGATTACGGGACAGGGGTTCAATTGAAATACTATAACTGAATATACTGAGAGCAAGAAGCATGTAAAGAGACTAGTTATGAGGAAAAAGAGAGAAGTAAATGATGATCTAGGGAGAAAAATGAATGCAAATTAGTCTGAAAATAGGAAGTTATTTTGGAAAGAGGTGCGAAAATGTAGACGTTACAGCGGAAAGAGATGTGAAAGTGTGAAGGATGTAGGTGGTTGATTATTAACCCATGGGGATGAAATAAAGACCTAATGGAAAGAATATTTTGAAAGCCTGATGAATGGGAATAGAGAGAGCACAGCCACTATAAACATGATTGGTTTTAGGGGTGTGCAGAGAAGGACTGCAGTGCCAGGAAACGTGACACTCACACAGCCGAACAGTGCTGTTAAGTGACTGAAAAATAGGAAAGCAGCTGAGGTTGATGAGGTATATGCAGAGATGATTGAGTGTAGTGGAGAAAGTGGAATGAAGTGCTTATTGAAGATATGTAAGAAGGCATGGATGAGTGAAGCTGTGCCAGCAGAGTGGAAAAGGCTGTGATTGCTCCCCTGTACGAAAATAAATTGAGTGAAGTGAGTGTAAGAATTATTGTGGCATAAGTTTACTGAGTACGGTAGGGAAGGTATATGGAAGAATTATCATAGAGAAAGTAACAGAGATAGCAGAAGTCCTAGTAAGTGATGAACAGGGTGTCTTTAGGGGTGGCAGAGGATGTGTGGATCAAATATTCGCAGTAAGACAGAAAGTGAAGAAGGCTTGTGAGAAGGACCATAAGGTGGTTATGGCAATAGTGGATCTGGAAAAAGCATATGACAAAGTAGATAGTGAAGGATTGTGGAAGGTTTTGCGCATGTAAGGTGTAGTTGGTAAGCTGCTAGGTGCCGTCAAGAGTTTTTATGATGGTAGTGAAGCATGTGTAGGGGTAAATGGGTATCTAAGTGAATGGTTCATGAACAGTTGGGCGTGCGACAAGGTTGTGTGATGTTCCCATGGTTGTTCAATATATATATATGGATGGGGTAGGGACCCCCTGGGGGTAGGGGGTTTTTCAAGAATTCTCCCCCAGTATCCCTGCTTGTCGTAAGAGGCGACTAAAAGGGTTGGTGGCGGGTTAGTGCCCCACCCCGTAAAAACTAACTTGTAGGAGGAGGCTGTAGCACGGGCCGAACAGGGTAGTACTCTCGAGGGGAATGGAATGCTGGTGATAGGGAGAGCTGGAGCTCCTTTCACTAGCTACCTAATCATCCTCCTTTGCTGACCTTTTCAGTGTGACAGTAACATGGAGAGTAGACCAGCATACTCTCCCAATCATTTCCTCTAACTATCCTATGCACTACACCACATGCGCTTTACATATCACACAACGTACCCCACTACGTTACAGGGGTTGACGCCAGCAAGGGCATGCGGCCAGAAAACTTTGCCCCC
>JAGKTI010000453.1:65370-89304 GCA_018397915.1 Birgus latro
TGTGGCAAACTGCACATGGCCACTCTCCCTCTCCTCTGATTGTACCGCCACCAACCCTAGATATCATCACTTTTGTTTTATCTGCATTTACCCTTAAGCCCTTGTGCCCCATACCATCTCTCCACTTCTTAAATCTTTCCTCAGCCTCCCCTTCATTCTCAGCAATCAACACCAAATCATCAGCATACAACATCTCCCATGGGAGTCCATCTCTGAAGTCACGTGAGAGGGCTTCAAGCACCATGATAAACAACAAGGGACTCAAAACTGACCCCTGATGCACACCAACATTCACGGGAAACTCATCACTCAAAGCTCCATTCACCCTTACCTGAGTGTGAGCACCCACGTACATGGCCATAACCACCCTAACCAGCCACTCTTCCAACCCTAGCTTTCTCATTGCCCACTTCACCACCTCTCTAGGGACTCTGTCAAAGGCCTTTTCCAAATCAACAAAAACAAAATACAATTCCCTTTTCTTGCCAATATATTTTTCCTGAAGCTGTCGAACAATGAATATGGCATCAGTGGTCCCCCTGCCTGGCATAAACCCAAACTGCATCTCATTGATATTCACTCTTTCTCTAATCATACCTTCTAGAACTCTCTCCATTACTTTCATTATCTGATCTAAGAGCTTTATACCTCTGTAATTTCCCCTTTCCAGGGCATCACCCTTCCCTTTGTACACATTTACAATTACACTTTTCAGCCAATCATCTGGGACAACACACTCATATATAATCCTATTTATCAGGTCAGTGACTAACCTCACCCCAATATCTCCTGAGGCCTTCAACATTTCGGCAGTCAACCCAGACACACCTGCCGCCTTCCCCACCCGCATCCTGCCTATTGCCTCACTCACAGTAGCAGCGTCAATCAAAGGCCAAGGCCCAAACACTGGATCACCTGGCTCCAAACCTTCCCTATCCCAATCAAACTCCTCATTCAACAACCGACTATAATGCTCTCTCCATGCATCTTTAATATCCTCACTGTTTACCAGTACCCTTCCCTCATCATTCTTCACACACTGCTCGCCTACAATGTCCCGATTATCTCTCTTCATCTGATTTGCCACCCTAAAAACCATATTTTTCCTTCCTTCATGATTTAGATTATCAAGTAAAAGTCTCTGTGACTCAGACTTCGCCCTGTATACCTCTCTTCTAGCCCTGCGCTTGGCAGCCAAGTACTCCTCCCTGTTACCACCCTTCTTCCATTCCCGGAAAAGCCTTTTCTTCTCCTTAACTGCGGCTTCTACACTCTCATCCCACCACCAAGTTACTTTATGTCTTGGTGGGCCTCTTGTCCAACCGCATACTGCATCGGTAACTCTCAAGAGGTTGTTCTTAAGGGCTCCATACTGTTCATTAACGTCTCTATCTTCGGCTTCCTGTTCAGCCACCACTCTCCTCATCTCACTATAAAAGGCATCCCTTACTGATTGGTTTCTCAGCTTCCATATTTTCCTCCTAGGTACATATGTCCTCCTTCTCATCCTTTGTTCCTTAAGCACCATGTCACAAATCAACAGTTTGTGCTGCTGCACACACTCCTCGCTTCCTATAACTTTAACATCCCTCACTAATCTCCTATCAACCCTCCTGACCAGAAAATAATCTATCTGGCTACTATTTCCCCCGGACTCGTACGTAATCAATCTACTCACTCTTTTTCTAAAATGTGTGTTGCACACAATCATGTCCATAGCCTCCCCAAACTCGAGTATTCTTTCCCCTTCCGCATTCCTCACACCATATGCACATCCTCCATGGACTCCTTCATACCCTTGAGCTGCTTCACCAACATGACCATTTAAATCCCCTCCCAGAACCACTACCTCATCATCGCCCATACCACTCACTACACGTATTAAATCATCCCAAAATCTATCCTTCTCTGCGTCATCCAATCCTACCTGCGGAGCATATGCTGATATAACTGAAACCATCACCCGTCCTATCAAAATTTTCACTACTATTATCCTATCACTTACTCTCATGACATTCATAACATACTCCACCCATTTCTCCGCAACCAACACACCCACACCCCCATATCCATCAGTTCCCCCCTGCCAAAACAACTTATAGTAGCAATCCTTCCCAGCAATCTTTCTGGCTGATCCACCCCTGTACCGGACTTCCTGCAGACAAGCCACATCCATCCACCTCCTACTGAATGCCTCAACAACTTCCCCAGCTCTTCCTTTCAAACTTCCCACATTCCACGAACCCACCCTAAACCCCCTGGGTGATTTGATGTCCTCAGGCTTGCTTTGGTGCTTGTTTTTGTATGTATTCATAGTCGGTAAGATAAAGGGGGGTAAACATTCCAAAGGCCCGACCCACTGCACAGACCCAGGTCCAGGCAATGGATCTGGGACCCCTAGCCCACCAGCTTACTAGTGGCTGTGGTAGTGGCCTCGGGGCACCCTGCCAGGACAGCTGCAGGGACACCCTCCAAGCGCGTCTTGGCACTGCAACTGCCCCGCCATTATACACCCACTGATAGGGCAGCCTCCTGGGGCGCTACTCCCAGGTTCGGGCCCCTCTCTAATGAGCGGAAGCGGCAGCCTGGGAACCGCAATGCCCTGTACCCTCTAGCACAGGTTCGAGCCCCATCTCGCCCCGGACCCATGATCTATGCCGGC
Organism: Birgus latro; assembly: GCA_018397915.1. Classification (NCBI taxonomy): domain Eukaryota; kingdom Metazoa; phylum Arthropoda; class Malacostraca; order Decapoda; family Coenobitidae; genus Birgus; species Birgus latro. The sequence continues at coordinate 68,033 of JAGKTI010000453.1, forward strand.
GGAACCCCAGTCAAGCCTCCCCCCAAAGTCCGCCACTAGGTAGCGGGGGCAAAGTTTTCTGGCCGCATGCCCTTGCTGGCGTCAACCCCTGTAACGTAGTGGGGTACGTTGTGTGATATGTAAAGCGCATGTGGTGTAGTGCATAGGATAATTAGAGGAAATGTTTGGGAGAGTATGCTGGTCTACTCTCCATGTTACTGTCACACTGAAAAGGTCAGCAAAGGAGGATGATTAGGTAGCTAGTGAAAGGAGCTCCAGCTCTCCCTATCACCAGCATTCCATTCCCCTCGGGAGTACTACCCTGTTCGGCCCGTGCTACAGCCTCCTCCTACAAGTTAGTTGTTTTTACGGGGTGGGGCACTAACCCACCACCAACCCTTTTAGTCGCCTCTTACGGCAAGCAGGGATACTGGGGGAGAATTCTTGAAAACCCCCTACCCCCAGGGGGGGCCTACCCCCAGGGGGGGGTAGGCCCCCCCTCAAGCACCTTAAAGGAAGGAGATGGCTGGGGGTGGAAAACATCAAGAATGAGGTAAAAAGGAGGACGCTGAGATGGTTCAGATGTGTCATGGGGATGGATCCAGGAAGTTGGATAAGGAGATGTAGAAGTACAGAGGTGTCAGGCCTTTGACAGGGAGGAAGATCGAAGAGAACAAGGGATGAGGTGGTGTGTGCTGACAAATCTATAGGTATTACCAAAAAGCTGGTACAGAACAAAGGAAGTTGGAGGAGTACCATCCAGTGAACCCATCTGACCTACACTACAATGAAATCATATAAAACCAAAATGAAAATTATAAAAATTTACCTGGCAAGAGGGGATAAGATTCAGTAGGCAGATCAGCAGCAGCAGCAGCATGAAGAGGCATGGCTGACGGCAGCAGCAGTAGATCAGGTGTGGGAGCACTGGCAGCATCGGCACTTGCCAGCCATGACCCTTGCAGGTCCCAGTGGTCCCGGTGGTAGCCTGGTGTGGGGTGACTCAGTGGAGCTGGCAAACTTAATTTGATCTGTTGGTCTTACTTAATGTGTCTGTGGGCCTGACTGTCTTTGTTAATATGTCATGCTTAGCGGATCTTTTTCTCTCCCTAAACATCTACTGTAAGTTTTCACTTAACTCCACACATTGTACTGTACAGGTGTTCAGCTTGGAAAAGCCTTTTCAAAGTAGAGTTGGTTAGATACAACATTCAAAATCCTGTCAGTAGGAGCCCTTTCCGAAGTTTTACAGAATCATTCAGAAGTTGCAAGAATAAATTAATGTACAGTACAATAATATGACAGAGGTAAGGCAGAAGTAAATGTATCTATTTCTTTTGTGTATGTATGTCTTCCTGACGTACCCTCAGCTCCCATAACTTAACTTAACCTAACCTACTCTACCCTACCCTACCCTAACCAAGCCTCACAGAACCCAGTGGTAACAATGGAAGTCTGGTGGGAAAGGTTGCTTCTGAGAAATTTGGGAAGTCCTAAAAACATGCATGGCCATTTATTCTATGCAGTGGCTGCTAACTACACATGTCTCTTTCACATATTCTTGATGTCTATTGCTATTTGGCACTTGAAAAGATTAGAAATAATCAGTGGACGTAGTGAGTGCGGGGGTGTTGGAGGGGGATTTAGTCAGCTATCCCCGCACATGTAAACTAATTTAATGGGTAACTTGCTCCTTTTCTGGGCAGCTATAGTAGGTTAGGTTGGGTTAGGTTAGGTTAGGTTAGGTTAGGTTAGGTTAGTGACTAGGTTAGGCTGGGTTAAAGAAGCAAGTTACCTATGAAGCTAGTTTTCTTCACTCGTGCAGGAATGGCTGACTAGATCCCCCTAACACCCCTGAACTCACTGCATGCACTGATTGGTTCTAATTTCTCCTAGTTCTGAATAGCAAGAGACATCAGGAAATGTGTCCCTTCTCCCAGCACAGTCCAGTTGCAGATCCAGGGGGGGAGGGTCTGGGGAGTTCTGAAACCCTGACTTTTCATTTCTGGAATAAGAATTGCTATATGAAAAACAGCTCAATATTTCAAAATTTCTATTTGTGTGAATTTGAACCCACTGATGAAGTTTTGTTATATACAGCTGCAAAATATACCACCAGAGTACATCTATATACAGTATATATTTACAAGTCACGATCAGTATCAGCAAGGAATGTGTTCTACAATATCACAATATGTACAGCTGTTCACCAGGAAACCATTTACTATACTGGGTGGTAACCATATAACCAAATTTTGGCACCTCATGGTTTAGTGGGTAATTACGGTGCTCCAATCGGATTGAGCTGATGAGGGTTTATATCCAAGGGTTGGTTAGGGTTTACTGCTCATGTAATGCCACTCAGGGATGAATGAGACTGGTCACTCTCATTGTAAATGTCAGGACCAACTTGCCTAGCCCCAGGCTGCAACGCTCCTCATGGGTCAACATAGGATTAGATGATGGATGGATGGATTGTACAGTGAACTGGAGAAACATATAAATCAGCTCTATATAAGTAGCAATGGCATATTCGCCAAAGTTTTTTTTATTGTTTACTGTATATTTAAAGAAAAAAAAAGATAAATGGCGATATGCAAAGAGGACTTCTTGTACTATAAATCTTAAATGCATGACAGGAAGAAAAAAGGATTACAGTAATATGAATACCCTTTTGGATTCGCCCCTGGATTTTATAAAAATGGTTGACTATCCCACCATAACACAGCCGACCATCAAACCATCATACATGCAACAACCTTTCTGTAATTAATGCAGCTACTGAAGTGGGAGGGATTCACAGACATATTTATGACTGATTCCCTATTGTAACTTAGATATGCTTTAGCAGGAAGAACAAGAACTACAGGAAGATTCTGCACTCTCCTTCCCTTGTTTTTCTTGAAAGTAATAAATAAAACTAATGCTTATTTTCTTTTGTAACTAAAAAATTACACAGCACTCTCCTTTATCTGTCCTTCCTGTAAAACAACTCATAATCTGTAAGCCTGCTTGTGCATCTGGCCCAAGTTGGTGAACAGCTCTAGTAAGTTAACTAATGCATTCATAAAACATTTTTTTTTTTTTTTCAAAATTCATAGACTGAAATTATTGAACAACATAAATTACTCCTGGTTACCTGACTGGTTACTGGTGAATATACTGTGATATTTAATTCCGTAAGTGAAAGTTGTTTGACTGCACTTGTAAAGAAAAATAATGTTCTGCTGAGGATAACAATTAGACTACTGTATTCTCAAAAAATTCTCAGGACACTGTAGTCAGTTTGCTCAAATCTAATAGAAATATCTAACTCCTTTAAGCTAGGCCATTAGTCAAGCATAGACAAACTGGAGTGTTAATTTGACTATAGTAACCAAGGCGAGTCATTCGCACCTCATAGTCAGTACTCATCAAATTTCATGCAACAACTTGCTACTCAATTTGTGTGAGTGGCCCAGTTCTGTCAGATGAAAACAAACTGACCACAGTTTTATGGTACAAAAACGTCAAATATAGTTATCTTTTCTTGGTTGCTGAGTTGGAGCTGCATGCAGGGAGAAAAAGTGGGATAAGTGACACATCATTTGGCAAGTATTTACATGCAAGTGCTGAAAAATACTGCAGTATTTATACAAATACTTGCACTAACATTTTATCATCTGTAGTTAAGATCTGCTTAAATATGATAAAATTTACCTGCCTAACTAGCATCCAATCAACTACTAGGAGACTGGGCCTAGGTTACATAGTGCAGAAATTTAAGGTGAGTGACCAGTCACTTTCCTGAGTGCCATTTTCTGCGCAATAAACCCCAGCCACCATTCCGATGCATACAGTAAACTCTCAATTATCTGTCATTGCAATATCCAGCCCAGCACAATACCTGGCTCTATTTGTTCAGCTCTGTTAAAGGAAGATCCAGCAAAATTATCCAATCTCTGGTGCAAAAACAGGAAGCAACATGAGGTTCTATGAAATATCTGGCGGCAAGACAAATTATCTGCCACATACGTGGTAAAAACCGGCACCTAGGAAAAGCCTGAATCACGCCAGCCAATGATAATGCCTGGAACATGGCAGCCAATCAGAATGCGTCGCAGGAGCAGCTCACCCGGCATGCCAAGCCTACCGTTGCTCTCTCATTTTCTCCCGTGGATCTCGTACATTATTATTATTTCTTTTTTAATGCAAGGAAGATGGAACCAAAGGTTAGAAGCCCACAAATTGTCCAAAGAAAAAACAAAAACAAGTTAACAGAGAATCAAATAAAGATCCGTTCATTTCGAGATGCCTGGACACTCTGCGTTTGAAAGACTGGAGATTACAGACAGTAGGAAATAGAGAGAGAGGGAGACAGTTCCAGAGTTGACTTGCTGCATACATGAAGAACTGGGAGTAACACTTAACTTGTGTAAAAGAGTTGGACAGAAAAGGGATGAGAGTTTGTTGATAGATGGGTGCTACATGCCCGCCATAATGCTGGAGGGATGCAGGCAGACAGTTCAGAGGAGCAGTGACCATTGAAGTAGCAACAGAAAAGAGGCAGAGATGCAATAGTGTGGCTAAAAGACAGAGGTTGAAGGAAGCCAGTAAGAGGAGGACAGTTAATGAGACAAAAAGCCTTTGACTCCACCTTGTTGAGAAAAGCTGTATGTTTGGAGCTTCCCCACAAGTGAGAGTTGCACTCTACACGGGAGAATAAAACCCGTGTATAAAGTCAACAACTATGCAGGGGTTAAGAAGGCATGGAGACGATTTAGCATACCCAATCTCTTGGAAGCAGATTGTACAAAAGAGGTAACATGTCCTTTCCAAGATAAATCCCAAGAAAATGAAATCCCAAGTATGTTTAAAGATGATGCAGGATTGAGCTGGATATTGTTGAAATTTAGAGGGTACTCCTGTGGAAGATTATGTCGAATTGGTAGGTGTAAGAACTAAGTTCTTCATGAATTAAAAACAACAAGATTAAGTTTACCCTAATAAGAGATGTGAACTGAGTCAGACATTAGGTGTGCCATAGCCTACCCCCATGTTTGTTGAAGTAACTGCTGAGATGGACGCTGTGGTAAGCGAATGGAAAGGTGAAGGGTGGAGCCACCAGCATATGAGTGGATAGAGTTAGATGTACAGCTCAGGTCACTGATGAATAAAAGGAAGAGATATGGTGATAGGATGGAGCCCTGAGGAACACCACTTTTGATACCTCTAGAAGAAGAATGGTGGCCATCTAACAACAGCAGCTATAGAATGACCAGAAAAAGGAAGGCAGAGATGAAGACACAGATAGAAGGATAGAAACCATAAGAAGGTTGTCTGGAAAATAAAACTTATGCCAGACTTGATCAAAAGCCTTTGAGATGCCATGTGCAATAGCAATGCTTTTGGCACAGTCCGGAAAGGAGGACAACCCTGAGTCTGGAAGGCAGGTGAGAAGATCACCAGCAAGGCATCCCTGGTGGAACCCATACTGATAATCAGTAAGATGATTGTGGTTGTAAAGATCCTTTAAAGTTTTTTTTTTTATGATACTCAAAAAATTTGTTGAAAAACAAGGCGTTTAAGCAAATGGGTGAAAGTTAGAGTAGGATGGGAATGGTCACCCTTCTTTGGGACAGGCTGAATGAAAGCAAACTTCCAGCAAGAAGGAGAGGTACAAGTTGACAAAGGCAAAATAGTTTACCTACACAGGGTGTAAGCACAGAAGCACAGTTCTTGAGGGCAACAGGAGGGCCCATCAGCCCTATATGCCATGTTAGTACTGAGGCCAGTGATGGTAGAAAACAAATCAGCTGAAGGCATTTAATGTCAGCCATGAGGAAGTCTGAGGGAGGAAGTGATGGAGGAACAGCACCGGAATTGTCTAAGGTGGAACTGGAGGAGAAAGTCTGAGTGAAGAGATCTGCTTTATCAGTAGAAGAAATAGCTACAGAGCCATCAGGGTAGAAAAGAGGAGGAAAGGATGATGAGATAAAGTTGTTAGAAAGGTTTTAGGCAAAATGCCAGAAGCAGTGGGAAGAATTCGAGTTGGAGAGATGACAGCATTTAGTACAGATGAAATTATTTTCAGCAGTGAAAACAGACTTAGCATGATTCCGGGCAGAAACATAAAAAAGATGTGATTCAGGGGTGGGTTGGCTCCAGTACCTTTTATAGGCCTCACCTTGTTGTGGACAGCATTAGACCAAGTGTGATTAAATCAAGGTTTTCTTGCATTAGTCAAAGGATATGAGAAAGGAATGTACAGATATGCATCCATGCCCAAGAGAATAACCTCCGTAATTCGCATGGGACACTCGGATGGCTCCCAGCCATTAAAGCAATAATCATTCCATGGAAAATCAAAGAAGTACAGCCTGATGGCCTCCCATTCAGCAGTTCCAAAGTGCCACAGCCGATGTTTCTTTGAAGGGTTCACAGGCCGAACCGAAACGACAGGACAAGTTAAGGTAATAAGGTTATGATCGGAGAAGCCCAACGGAGAAGAAAGATTAACAGTGTAAGCAGAAGGATTAGTTGTAAAGAAAAGGTTAAGTACAGTTGGAACTTTCTCCAAGGCAGTCAGGGATACAGGTAGGGTGCTGTAAAAGCTGCACTAGGTCATTAAAGACAGAAAAGATGTAGGCTTGTTCACCAGATGGATCAGTGAAAGGAGAGGAGAGCCAAAGGTGGTGGTGAACATTGAAATCTCCTACAATGGAGATTTTAGAGAAAGGAGAAACAGATAGGATGTGTTCTGTCGTAAAAGTAAGATTGTCGAAGAGTTTTTCATAATCAGTCGAATTAGGCGATAAGTATACAGCACAGATATATTTAGTCAGAGAATAATAGGAAAGCCGAAGCCAGACAGTAGTGAATTCAGAAGAATCAAGTACAGGAACATGAGAGCAAGGCAAGTCATTGAGTAGATATACACAACAGCCAACTTTGGCTTTGAAGTGAGTATAGAAAAAGTAAGAAGATAGAGAAAAGGATTTGCTATCAGCTGCATCAGACAGCTGAGTCTCAGTTAAGAAAAGAAGGTGAGGTTTAGAGGAATGGAGGTGGTGCTCAAAAGGGAATGTTAGAGGAAAGGCTGCAAATGTTACATCAATGAAGAAGTGAGTCAGTGTTTCCACGCAGCTCGTTGTTTCGTCAGGGGGAAAGGGGCGGATGGTGGGGGCATTTATGGTTCCCCCCCTTGGGGACTCCGAGGCTTGGTTATTAAACATCATTTTTTTTTTTAATTTTGAAAAGGGAGTGTAGTGTTTAGGACTGGATACTTATTGTCAGAGTTAGGGAAATAACAGAAGAATTAATTAAAGAACTGAGAGGTTTTAGGAAGAGAAGAGGTTGTGTAGATCAGATATTCATCCTTAGATCTTTAGTGGAAAAGTTTCTAGAGAAGGGCAAGATATATGCAGCCTTCATGGATTTGGAGAAATCATATGACAGGGTGGATAGACAAGGATTGTGGAAAGTATTAAGAATATATGGAGTAGATGGGAAGTTGCTGAAGGCTGGGAAGAAAATGTATGAGGGTGCAAAGGCTGCCGTGCATGTGGAGAGTGAACTGAGTTAATTTTTCTATTTGAAGGTTAGATTGAAACAAGGATGTGTCATGTCTCCACGGTTGTTCAATCTGTGTATGGATGGCGTTATAAAAGAGATACAAGGTAGGGCAGTGGATGTTGGAGCAGCCCTAGTGGGAGAGGGCAGTGTTTGGAAACTCCCTGTACTGTTGCTTGCAGATGATACTGTGTTGTTAAGTGAAGATGAAGGGGAGCTGCAAGGCTTGGTGGATGAGTCTGGGAGAGTGTGTAAGAAATGGAATCTAAAGGTGATTGTAGGGAAGAGTAAAGTTATGGTCATTGAGAGAAGTGAAGTCATTGAATGTACAGTGCTTCCTCCAATTTTGCGAGAATATGGTCGACAAAAAAACTCGCAAAATCAAAATTCGCAAAGTTTAAACAATTAAATATATGCAATAAAGGTAAACTGGTCGACATCACCCCAAGGTAAGCACTTTTTCCCACTCTTTCTCTCGACTCTACCTCTTAATTTTATGATGATAAATGAAACAAACATGGACTGATGTACTGTACAGTAATATTATTATGAAAACATCATAGGTAAGAAACATAAAAAAGAAAAAAAATGCATATTTACACTGATGTGAAGACTGGCGTGGTGTACGGGACTGGTGGCGGGGGAAGGCTTGGGTGCGACTACTATGGTGTAAACAAACGTGGCGGGGTGGCAGAACACCGAACTAGGAGGCACAGTATGCCCAGCGAACCACGACGTCACTATTCCGCGTGGCAAAGTAGTGCGGGAAGACGACTTTCCCACCACTCAACCTCGCAAAGTGTGTGATCGCTCGCAAAGTTCATAAATGTTAAAAAATAAATGACTTGGAACTACCTCGCAAAATTGGTGATTCGCAAAGTTAAAGTTCGCAAAGTTGAAGGATGTACTGTATAGTGAGGTTGGATGAGGAGGAAATGGAAAATGTGAGTGCATTTAAGTACTTGGGTAGTGTGATGAGTAAGAATGGAAGTTTAGAGGGTGAAGTGCTTGAAAAGGTACAACAGGGAAGAAAGGTTGCTGCTTCCTTGAAAGCAATAATTAAGATATAGGGAAGTGAGCATGGAAGTGAAAAAGCTACCACATGACAGTATTGTGATAGCAGCTCTAACGTATGGAAGTGAAGCTTGGACCTTGTTGGAGGGACAGAAGTCAAGAGAGAGAGCAGTGGAAATGAGTTATTTGAGAGGAGCATGTGGAGTCACATGGAGATACAGACTGACAAATGAGGAAGTGAAGTGAAGAAGCGTTGTGGTGTGGATGTGATAGGAAGCATTAGGAGAAACACACTGAGGTGGTTTGGCTATGTGGAGAGGATGGAGAGTGAGAAACTGATGAGGAGAGTGTGTGTGAGTGAGGCTGAGGGGGGAGGGACAGGGAGGGGAAGGCCAAGGAAGAGATGGAGGGATGGAGTGGAGAGGTATATGAGGGAGGGGGGTGTAAGTTGGGAGCAGGGCAATGAAATGGCAGGGGACACGGCGACATGGAGGTGATTCGTTTGTGGCCACCCCTTATCAGATTAAGGCATCTGGCAATAGACAGATAGAGTGTAGTGTGTAATGTGCATGTAGTCTGGTGTTGACAGTTAAAGAAACTTGTATTGGAAAGCATGCTGGCCTACTCTCTGTGTTACTGAAACACTGAAAAAGTTCAGCAAAGGGTGATGGTCAGGAACTAGTCCCGAGGGCTGATGAAACGGGAGCTCCAGCTCTCCCTGTTATCAGCTATCCATCCACCTTGGGAGTACTGCCCTGCACGACTGGTGCTACAGTCTACTCCTTATCTATCTACCCACTACCAATCTTTTATCTCATCATTATCACCATAGGGGCCAGGAGACAGGCTACCCAGTTTAGACATTTAACTCATGAGTGGGCAACTGGTCACCCTCGAGTGGAATTACAGCTGACCCTCGATTTTGCTGACTAATAGGGGGGAACACCAGTCTGTTCCTGCAAAACGTCCGTTCCTGTAACATATACAGTATACAGTACATGCTTTAACAAAAATAGCACCCACTCACCATAAAAGCTGCTTAACCCCCACATGCTGGGCTATTTTCACCACAGTCATCACCTCAGTATGGGCAGTTTCCCAGAAACAGCTGAAAATTGCATGTTTTCAAACCTTAATATCTCAGAAAGTAGTATAGCACTTAGAAAACAAATTAACAACCATTTTACTTAACAACTCGTCCTCTTGCGAATGAAAGTATCCCCAGTTCTGTAGGTCATTGCATTGATGAGTAACGTTGTGAGGAAGAGAGCTAATTTTTGGTGCGAAAGCAGGATGTGTTTGTGCATCTGCCCACCATCTATGGCTTTGCTCTCAACGTGATAATTTCTCCACTACTAGATAAACTAGACACTGTTGCAACCAAGGCATCTCTTATGGCAGTATTACTGGGCCCTTTTCTAGTATCCTTGGAAAAAGGCTTGGCAGGGGTGGATGATCCAAGTGGCTACAGGGGGCATAGATAGAATCAGACAAATAGGAACCTGCAGATATCATTGTACACCTGGCAAAGGCACAGGACAGACTGACTCTTGCCTGTGTGCTATGGAGGGACTCCCTCCCTACCCTTTGGTGCCGATAAGAAATGGCAGCCGGTTCAAATGGTGGTGGGAAGACACTTGCATGTATAGCCGCTACCTAGCGGCCCTGCCAAAGCCTGATCGTGACGTGTATAGACGTAACCCGGAAGGTGGGGTTAATTACATACGACAGTGACATGGTATTTCCAAATTTCCTATTGAAATGAAGTGTTGACAGGATCCTTTGTTATTTTTTATAGATTTGCATTTACATTTTTTTTCAATGTTTTTAAAAAATGTTCGTAAATAGGAGGTTCCATTATTGTAAGTAATACTGTGTGTATCTTATATGTAATGGAAAATTAAGTTATTTAATCACCCAGCACTATTTTACTGACCTGTATCACAGTTTAAAGGATGTCTCCTGTGTGATGAGTATAAAGATCTGCACTATGATCGCACCTACCTTTGCCACTGCATGGTCATGTGACGATTGCGCCATGATTAGCAAATGCTCTTAACACATGAGCCTGTCTTGGCAAACGCTCTTAACACATGAGCCTGTCTTGGCACAAGTTTTACTTAATGTACATTTTAGTTTGCATACTGTTAGGTAGGTTATAGTCATTCAGGGGTCTGCGGCAAAGCTCCCCCATTAGGTTTCAGTATTTCCAGTTAGGCTTCCACTGATCTTTATGATTATAAAATGAATACATCTGAGTTTGTTTTGGTATGCTGACGTCATGTCCAGTCAGCAGGATAACATGCTATAGGGAGCATTCGGGTGGCTTTCTGTAATACCGGTAAGTAGGTATATTTTGTTTGTTCTCCAATATTTTTTGAATGAAAATCATATGTTAATCACCTGAGATGTATCTAGTACTAAAATTTTCTTTGATAATGTAGGTCTATAAGAGAACAGTTTGAATCCCTGTGTCACTGTTGTTTTTATTTACCCTCTGTTCAAGCTTGCAAATTAGCTCTAACTTCTGAGTAACACTGAGGTTCACCCTTTTTTGTTTTTCAGGTTTGGGAGACATAGTGGCATGATAACTGTTGCACTGGTATTGATGAGATAGACAAAGCAACTGTCGACGCTAATGGCCACCTAGTGGACGCTTTGCGAAGCAGTGTATACTATTGCCAGATCGTCTGTTGGTCTTCGAGGGTAATGGACCTATGGACGATGTCCATTAAATCCAAAGTCCATTGTTTTAGGGTCCACAAAATCAAGGTTCAACTGTACATTAACAATAAAACTCAACCTCTCCTCAGATTTAAACCCTAATGGGCCATACCCAGATGAAACATCTTAATTCACTGGACCACTTGGCATCTGCTGTATCTGTTGGCTATACAGTTACCACCTAACATATTAAATGATTTTCTGGATAGCAAGAAATCATTTAGCATGTCACTCAGTAGAGAGCTATCTGAAGGTAGCACTACACTGAGTGCATAGTGGACACCACTGCCTATCACTCACATTTACAGTAATGGAATATATACAACCTGATTACTTCCATAATCAGAAGGATTTTTTTTTTTTTTAAATTCTTGCTGATATCAAAAGATTATATTCAATTTCAAAGGAGACCTCTTGTTGTGAGGGGATTTTTGAAGGCTCTGTTCAACCTCTCCAATCTAAAACTCCCAGAGATTAAGAAAAAAATCTGGTAACACCAAAAATAAACTAAAAGTGATGCTGCTGGCTTCAGGAATGAAAGATCATCTACTGCATTTCATACCTGTCATGCAAAAACTAAAGAATGCACAAAAACATTATAGGTCTACGAAAGACAGTATTATAAGTCATTAATGGTCACAGTATCTACAAGATTTACCTAAGTAACATAAACTGCTTGGTTATCTAGCAGGCAGTATACAGTCTCAGATTGCACACAAATTCAGTATATAGCTCTCTATATGGGATGGAAGAAGGGATTAGTACTGGTAAGACAGGGTAGAATAAGGGGAAAATTTGAGGAAGTGAGAAAGGTATGTGAGAATAGAGTAGCCTGGAAGGTTTTCTGTCATGGCCATTTCCTGTCCTGGGTTTCCCAGGAGGACGCAAAGCATCAGAGATGATGATTATGATGTGACAGTTTTATGTGCACCAATTAAAGATGAAAGAAAAAAAAATGCTTTAGTAGTGGTTAACATATTCATGGTTAGCAAGCAGAGGATCCAGAGACAATGGGTCATATTCTTCTATAGCTGTTAGCAATACAGTTGTGGAAGCATAGTAGTTTGTCAGGTAAAAACAAACCAGCTATTCAGGATGCACTACATTTAAGTCTACCTAGCATACAATAAACTTACAAAGGCTCTCATTAGGAACTTTTGCAGGTGTGACATGAGCTGAGGAGTCCATGGTGGTGGCATTGGTAGGGGAGGAGTTACAGCCTCCCCCTGGGGAGCCACAGCCCATCACGATCACCTTGAGGGATGGACTGAGGTGTGGCATGGTGTGGCGACCCAACAGGTGGGCACTAGGCAGAGGTGGGACAATGGGGGACACTGACTCCCTGTCACACACTGCTGCCCAAAAAGAATCAACTATACAGCAGGTCCTCATTACATATCAATGGTGTGTTCCAAAATATCACCACATTTTCTGTATAACTGATAGTGTAACTTGGGAGAAACTGGGAATTCAGTTTTACAGGTAGAATTTGAACTTCAATAAGCATTTTTTGTGTATGTATGTATATTGTGGACTGAATAAACAGAGTATCAATAAAGCTGGCATAAAGAAGACTTTCTGTATTTTTTTCACTTTAGCTTGGCCTAAAATTGCCATCTTATAATCTTGAATGTTGAGTTGCAACAAATGATTATCACCACAATAAGATGTTAGTCACCAAGATGTGCTATGGAAAGGATGAAGCGTTGTGGCACTGCCTTTTTCTGCAACTGCACTACAATAAATAACTACAAGAGTATGAAAATCTGGCCCACAATAAGATGAAAGAAACATGAAGTTTAATTTCATAAAAGGACAAAAAATCTGTGCCAAGATATGATGAATTATAGTCATATAGTTTAGCTTCATAGTGGACCACTTGCAAGTTTTTAGATAGAGGGAAGCTGAATTCTGAGACTACAAAGAAGTTGAAAATATTAATAATGATAATTTTTCTAGTATCAGCATAAATTGTGTTTAATATAGATAAATACCATGTGAAAATAGCTTCAACATAATGAGAAGTACTTACTGAACAATGGTTGCTTTTATTTAGCTGGAAATAAGGAAAATAATGCACAATTTTATAAATACTGTGAAAAGATCGATGGTCTTTGATATAGCACATTCTTTATTTATGGTAAAAAGGGACAGATAACACTGCTCAACAAGTACTTGATATAATGTCAAGTTATTTTCACATATTTTTCTACTTTAAACATGATTTGTATTAATATGAGACAATGAATATTATCAATGCTGATATTTTCAACTTCCTCGTAAACCAAAACCTACAAGTGCTCAATTCCTTCCTTAACAAAGGCACTAACCCTCTCAGCTTGGGGATGTCAATTCTATTCAATTCTAGCTATTAAATTTTAGATGACTTTCTTTCACTTTTGGGAAGAGAGAAATGAAGGTTTATAAAAGCAAAGGGAAGGCCAAATGACGAACACAGCTGGGATGAGAAGAATAATAAAAGATGGAGGAGGAGGAGGAGGAGGAGGAGGAGGAGGAGGAGGAGGAGGGATAAATTAAGGCTAAATCTAACCTCTCCATCTCAAAGACTCTCCTAAGTATAATAATGATAATTTGAAGTTGCAAAAAAGAAAAAAAAAGAAAAAAGAAGAAAAGAAAGAAAGAACTGAACTGAAAGGGTTCATCGGGAAGGAGGAGGGATACATTAAGGCTAATTCTAACCTCTCCAGCTCAAAAACTCTCCTAAGTATAATAATAATAATTTGAAGGTGGCAAGTAAGGAAAAAAAAAAGAAGAAGAAGAAGAAGAAAAGAAAGAAAGCACTGAACCAAAAGGGTTCATATAATTTATAAGGGCTCCAAAACGCTTGCATGCATCAGCCTTGGTCAAATAATGGTGGCTTTCTATGCTGCTTGATCTCTGGCAGCCTCCCTATCCAGTCCCTTATCTCTGAGGTCACACTCTGTGACACTGTCCCTGGTCTTTTTCAGTCTGCCTCTCGCTACCCTACCCCCAGAGTTCACACATTTCACTTTCTCCACCCAAATGTCATCCTTCATCCTCTCAACATGCCTAAACCATCTCACTCTAACCTTGCTCATCACAATACCAATACATTCCAGTCCCTTCTATCCTCTCAACTTTTCAGTCACAATCCTAGCCTCTCCAGGCCTTGCATTCACGGACACACGATAGATACAACTATCTATCCATCCATTGCCAGATGCCTTAAACCTATAAAGGGTGGCCACAAACAAACTGCCTCCATGTCACTTGCCATTTCACTGCCTTGCTCCTAGCTCACACCCTCTTCTCTCATATACCTCTCCACCCCATCCCTCCATCTCATCCTTGGCTTCCCCCTCCCTCTCTCCCCCTCCACCTCACTCACATACCTCTCCTCGTTAGTCTCTTGCTTTCCATCCTCTCCACATGGCCAAACCACGGCAGTGTGTTTCTCTTAACGCTTCCTATCACATCCACATCCACACCACAACACTCCTTCACTTCCTCATTTGTCAGTCTGTCTCTCCATGTAACTCCACATGCTCCTCTCAAATAACTAACTTCCACTGCTCTCACTATTGACTTGTGTCCTTCCAACAAGGTCCAAGCTTCACTTCCATACGTTAACCCGTCACGTCCCGACCGATTTCCAACCTACGATACCACAAAATCCTGAGCATTTTTGGAAAAAATTGTTATTGGCTCAAACCTTCACTTTTGGTGAGAAACATCGAAAATTCATGGAGAAATTGCGATCCTGTGCTTAAAAATGTTGATACGGGTGTCATGCAACCTTACGTTTTCCTTCTTTTTCAGGGTACCTGGCTAAAGAAAACAAACTATGGAGGGGTTAACTAATTCAAGCCACTTTCAGTTACGTATTTATTTATGTATTTGGTACGAATTTATGTGTAGTAACAGACTATATTGGTTTTCACACATTAATATAGGCAATAGAAGCATTGTTCAGTCACCAAACACATCCACATATGGCACCTTCCTTTATGACATTACCACCTAATCACTTCTGTTTGTTTCTTGCTCTAGCTTCTTTATTTCTTTGTCCTCCACCTCAGGAATCACTTTCACCATGAATTTCATCATTGGAGAGACCGTGGGGCAACATACCTTTACTGGCCAGGTTACTGCTAACAGGTGAATTGCCCAGTGTAGGGGGGGAGGGAGGGTTAGGTGGGGCCAGGCAGTATCCCAGCTTGACAGCAGGTAGAGGAAGGTCTCCCACATATGCCTACCAAAAATCACCCATGAAGCTTGAAAATTGTGCAAATTATGACCCTTGTAATTGCGTGACGTACCCATACGTCGATGGGTGTAGCAGTGACAAAACATCGTGACGTACCCATACGTCGATGGGATTCCTCGGGTTAAAGCTTGTGTCACAATACTATCAAGCAGTAACTTTTTACTTCCATGCTCACTTCCCTATTTCTTATCATTGCTTTCAAGGAACCTGCCACCTTCTTCCTTGTTGTACCCTTTCAAGCAATTCACCATCCAAACTTCCATCTTTACTCATTGCACTACCCATGTATTTAAATGTTCTCACATTTTCCATTTCCTCATCATCCAACCTCATTGTACATTCAGTGACTTCATTTCCCTAAAAAAAACATAACTTTACCCTTCCCTTTAGATTCCATTTCTTACACATTCTCCCAAACTCATTCACCAAGCAGGACCCCTTTGTCTTCATTTAACAATACAGCATCAATTGCAAATAATAGTACAGAAAGTTTCCAAATGCTACCCTCTCTCATTAGGGCCACTCCAACATCCACTGCCCTACTTTGCATCTCTTTTATAACCCCATCCATATACAGATCGAACAACCATGGAGACATGACACATCCCTGCTTCAGTCCAACTTTCAAATAGAAAAATTCACTCAGTTCATTATCCATACACACTGCAACCTTAGCATCCTCATACAGACTCTTCACAGCATTCAGCAACTTCCCATGTACACCATATAATCTTAATATTTTCCACATTCCATGTCTATCCACCATGTCATAATTATGCTTCTCCGAATCCGTGAAGGCCGCATACAGCTTCCTTTTTTCTCTAGAAACTTTTCCACTGAAGACTTAAGAAAGAATATCTGATCTACACAACCTCTTCCATTCCTAAAACCTCCCTGTTCTTCTCCAACTAATTCCTCTGTTATTTCTTTAACTCCGTCAATAAGTATCCTACCATGTACTTTACCTATTACACTCAGAAGACAAATGCCCCTGTGATTACCACACACTTCTTTTTCCTCTTTTCCTTTGTACAGGGGAATAATTATAGCTGACCTCCAATCCTCCATGGCTCTACCTTCCTCCCAGCCCAATCTGCACAGCTTCCACATCCATTCTACTACTATCTCTCCCCCATGCTTCAGCTTTTCACTGCAAAAGTTTACTCGCACACCTTATGTTGTTATTACATAATCTTATGTAGAATTTCATGAGGTTTCTCAGGGACCCTGTTGATTTTTGATACGCCTCATTGTTTCCAAGTAAATCGCAAGAAACTACAGGGTACTCACAGCCACGGTGCACCTTCGTCATGCACACACAGTGGGACTTGGCAGGTTAAGGCACAGCCTTCTCCCCCTCCTGTCAATGATGTCAATGATTACCACAAAAAATTGTGCTCCGCACACAAACCTCCAGTTTCTTGCATAAAAAGTTATCACCACAACCATCTCCTCTTCATAATCACCTCCTTTAACTTGGATTTATTTTATAAGTTTAAATGTTGCGGGTCTACCTGCTGGCAGTACTGACCCTCACGGGTCAGGACAATGGAACCTTGCAACTAGGGGCCGTGGGCAGCCCAGGAAATGAGATAATGGTAGTCAAAGATGTTGTCTCCCTGCGCTACGACTTAGAGCCATTGGTCACCATAGCCATGGCCCTGCCTCATTTCATGCACCAGCTGAATGAGATACAGTCCCTTTGGTCAACCATTGAGGAGAAACACATTCCTGATGCTTTCTGGTCCCTTCCCTACTTACCTATCCACTGGAAGCTTGACTACATTTGTGCTAAATTTTATTATCTAAATTCCACTTTTCCTAGCCAGACACCTGTAGTTTGTCCATATGTGAAGCGTGCTTTTTTTTATCTTGGTCGGGAAATCCTGGGTGGTCTGCTTGGTGTAGCAACTTCTCGTGACCTCTCTAACTTCAAATCAAACCTTGCTGATTTGGCTAATGCCCTTGAATCTCAAAATAGGATTCTCCAGGCACAACACTCTATGCTGCAGAAAAAAACTGCACACCTCAATGCAGTAACAGAAACGCTTAAACATTTCTTGGACATTTTACAGGGACAGATTTCAAAAATTAATATTGTAACCAAGTTGTTATATGTCATGCTGCAACTAGACAAATAACAACTCTCCCTAGACTCTTTTCTTACTCAGGTCACAGCCTTCCTTCGTCTTCTAGTTGATGCTGTTGGAGGTCATGTTACACTGGATCTTGAGTATCTCTCTGATCTTCACTCTATGCTGGAATGGGCTCACTCTATCTTTGACTTGTCTCCAGTGGCTCCATTCTCCTCTTAAGAACTGTATTATCTCATAACTGATGCAACTTTCCTTCCTAGTGCCACTGTTGTTCACATCCCACACCATTCTTCTATCACGTTCAACCTCTTCCACATTGTCCCCTTTCCTTTCTCATTCAACAGCCATACCACATTCAGTGCAATGGTTCTCATTCGAACAGTGAAGTTAAGCAACTTCACTGTATTTGGATGAGTAACTGCTTGGGAACACCAAAGGCTTGTTTTATGGGGAAGGATGTGGCTCAATCAGTAGAGAGGTGGCCCTGCTGAAATCCCCACTGGGGGAGGGAACAATTTATGGATTTATATTTCATAAAAAGTAGACTTTACTGATCTACCAGAAGACCCGCCGACATGTCGTAAAAAAAAAACCACTAATACCAACCTACCAATCCTGTATGAGATAGCTCTGGCAAGTATTCAATATGGATGGTGGGTGTTAGCGCTGAAGTGGTGACATGTGGAGATGTAAGAGGACTATTAGGGCTTGGGAATATGCCCTGGGGATAGACCCTAATGCCTTTGCCCAAAGTCAGACACATAAAAAATAATAATAATCATAATAATTCCTTGTTACAGGCCTCTGTCTCCTCTGAATATTTCCTTCCCTCTCACAATCATGCCTCCATTGCATTTACATCTTCTATTGATCCCAGCCAATGCTCCTCTCTTCTACCTACCTCCCATCTCTGCTTTGCCTATCTTCTTGCTATTTTTCCTAGTAGTGCTGCACCTTACAAATCTGCTCTGGTTTGCAATTTTTTTATACAATCTGTCAGCTTTTTCGTTCCGGCCCTCAAAATTCCAGTACACCATGCTCATCTTAATCATGTCCAATACTTCTTTTTCACTGTCCCAATCTCCACCAGTATCATCTGTCCTGATGCTCCTGTTTGTTCAGTTCTTGCAAATCGCTTGTGCAGAGTACCCAATTATTGTGCTATTAAGTCAGAATCTGTGGTTACCGACCCTACACATCATCACTATGCAGTTCGTTCTCACACATACGAAATCTTTCAACCTATTAATGTGTCCTTCCACCTTCTTCCTGAAAACTCGTCCATCACATCCAAAAAATTAAGTATGTTAGATATTCTCAACAAATGTGATTTTGTGATGCATCATTTTCTCATTGGCCTTTAATCTTTCTTGGGTGCATCCAGATTTAGTGTTTACCCCCATCGTTGTTTCTTTTATTGGCTTTCTTATTACTATCTGTGTACTTCATTGCTGTCTTAGACGAATGGAAAAAAGGCTGCATGAGATCAGAGTTGTAACTGGACCCATATGGCAACTACAGGACGGTAAACTGGTTGTACCTAGCGACACCTGATATGACTACTTGAAATACTGTATACAGAACATGTAGCTCGATACTGAAAAGGAGATCATTGTGCCAGGTGGAGGGAATTATGTGATTTGATGAAAAAAAAAGGATGTTAGGCAATATAATAATAAACAAAACAACAAATACCAGAAAAGAATAACAAAAAAGGGATATACTGTAAGTGATATAATAATAAAGGAAACAACAAATATCAGGAAAAAATCACAATGAACTTCACCCTCATTATATCATGTTAATTTCTCTAAAAATATTGGGAACACCGAACTAACAGTATGAACATAATTACTGTAAGTGGTTATGAGACAATACTATTGCACTTCCTGTGTAACCAACGTTACGTGATCACTGTCCTAAGTATCAATATGATCTTCAATACAATGCAGTTAATTGGCAAAATTCTCTTGACACTGTTCCTTCAGAATGGACTTCAATTATGAAGTATTGCGATAATTTTAAGGATACTGAATATACGGAAATATACTATCACTACTACTATTAATTCATTTTAATATTAATATGAAAGGGAGTGCAAGGAACAGCATGAAGGAATGAAGAGGTGAGACGGGTTCTGGCACAAAAGAAGAAAGCACTTAGTGAGTGGATGAGAAACAGTGGTGTGGAGGAAGCTGAGAGAGGGAAGAGAGAGTTATATGTGGAGAGGAAGAGAGAGGTGAAAAGATTACTAAGAGAGAGTAAGAAGAAAGTGGATGAGAAATTTGGAAGGAATTTGAGTGTAAAGTGGAGGGAATGTAAGAAAATGCTCTGGAAAGAGGTAAAGAGACTTAGTTGGAGAGTGAAAGATAAAAATAGTAGATTACTAGTGGAGATGGGAAAAGAAGTGAGCAGATGGAGAGAACACTTTAAGGAATTGTTGAACATAATGAATGAATGCAATGTGAGTATAAGTGGCTGGAGAATGGCTGGGAGAAGGAGGGATGTGAGAAGAGAGGAAGAAATCAGTGGGATGGAAGATGAGGAAGCAATGAAGAAAGTTTAAATGGGGAAAGCCCTACAAATTGATGGAGTGTGTGGTGAAATGCTGAAGCATGGGGGAGAGACAGATGTGGAAGATGTGCAGAATGGCCTGGGAGGAAGGTAAAGTCCTGGAGGATTAGAAGTCAGGTATAATTATTCTCCTGTATAAAAGAAAATGGGAAGAAGAAGTGTGTGGTAATCAGTTAGGAAAAGTATATAGTAGGATACTTTCATATTTTTTTTTACTGATGAAGTTTGTATTGTACATGACAGATGACACAATCCTTGTAATTAAAGAAATAATGTATATGAGTGTCAAGCGCTAGTGAATTCCCTATGGAAGAACTTTTGAGAAACAAAAGACCAGATTACCCCCCCTGGGGGTTGGGGGGTTTTTCAAGAATTCTCCCCCAGTATCCCTGCTTGTCGTAAGAGGCGACTAAAAGGGTTGGTGGTGGGTTAGTGCCCCACCCCGTTAAAACAACTAACTAAAAATACAAACAGGAAGCCTCGGACCAGGACTGACCAAAAGTTGACGACAAAGGATTGGACAAAGGACGAGATTAAGATTGCGACCTGGAATGTGAGGGGTATGAATGATGAGGTGAAAGAGAGAGAGATTGTACAGGTGCTTGAGAGTGCAAAAGTGGATATATGTGGAATAACTGAAACTAAATGACGAGGTGAGAGTGTGAGAGAATGGGAATATGGGTGGGGTATATGCGCAGGAGTGGGTGAGAATGAGAGGGCGAAAGAGGGAGTGTGTATTGTTGTGAGCAACAGGTGGAAGGAGAATGTAAGAGAGTATGGATCAGCTGGGTCAAGGATTGTGTGGGTAAGAGTGAAAGTTGGACTACAAATGTGGGCAATTGTGTGCGTGTATGCGTCAACGCAAGATCGTGTAAGTAGAGTGAGAGAAGAGTTTTGGACAAATGTGGAAGCCTGCTTGGAAAAGTTTGAAAGGAATGAGAGAGTGTTTCTGATTGGAGATATGAATGGAAAAGTAGGGAATGAGAAGGTGGATGGAGTGGTTGGTGAGTGGGGTGTGCCTGCAGAGATGGATGAGAATGGCAGTGCTTTAGTGGACATTTGTGCTGGGAGGGGGTTGGTGGTAG